>CM035408.1:171894478-172159478 GCA_020310875.1 Ceratopteris richardii | reverse complement strand
TCTATGGTGGGGTTTGAGTCTTTGAAAAGTTTTTTGGACTCTTTCAAAAGGGAGAGTGGGTCAAGCTTTAGTATTTTAATTTATAAAACTACTTGTCCCACTCCATATTTAACTTGGGATTTGATTCTACCATTCACTACAGGTAAGGGTAGCTACTTTACTAGGGTGGGGCCCACCTTATTCTTGGATTTTTATTTCCTACAAATACATATATTTATGGTTTCTATGAAGGTTTGAAAAAATAAAAATACTATAGGGGTACATATCTATACATAAGGTATTATTAAGGAGGGGTTTCAAAAAATATTTCCTCATACTTAGCCCTCCCCTTAGTTAGAGGCATTCATGTCTCTAGCCTTCAAAGAGTTTGTTGAAGCTCTAAGGTGGGTCATCTTCTTGTACTACTGATATGCATTTCCTCCTTGATTGTTCCAATTGTTCATTGCTTTCTTCTATCCTCTGCCAGTATTTCTTTAACCTCCATCCATTGACCTTCGTCTTGTGCAGCTTCCCTAACATATCCATGAGTTGATAGCTTCCATTCTTGAACTTTGTCTTGATCAAAAATGGTCCTTCCCATCGTGGTTGGAACTTTGTATCATGCCTGTTATCAAAACGATTATCATACCTTAAAACAAGAGTTCCCTCTGTTAACCCTTTATCCTTTAGTTGTTTGTTAAATTCCTCCCTTCTTTTCTCTGCTTGATTGATGTAATGTTCCACTACAAGCTCCCTTTTCATACTCAAGTGTTGTAGATCTGTAAGCCTCTTTTGAATGACCTCTTCTTCACTTTCTGCACTTTCTTTTAGCAGTACACAGAGACTTGGGATTTCCACTTCTATTGGTAATAAGGCTTCTTGTCTGTACACTAAATGAAAAGGAGTGAATCCTAAGGATGCCTTGTAGGATGTGTGATATGCCCATAATGCTACAGTGAGGTGCTGGTCCCATTCCTTAGGATGCTTCTTTACCTGCTTACCAATAATTTTACAAAGAATTCCATTGGTCTTTTCAACAAGACCATTATATTGAGGATAGTAGGGTGTGGAGTATCTGTGCCTTATGTTTAATCTAATCAATAGATCATTCATAACAGCTGATCTAAAACCTGGACCATGATCAGACACTATCTCTAAAGGTATCCCAAATCTACAACATATGAAATCATAAATGAACTTCCCAATATCTTGTGCGGTTGTCCTTTTTGTGCTAGTTGCTTCTTCCCATCTAGTCATGTAATCCACTGCCACAATGATGTACTCCTTCCGTGAGCTTGTCCTTGGTAGGGGTCGAATTTCTTGAATGGCCCATAAGATATGACTGGTGTCCTTGGTTCATACATATGCCTCTTATTCCCTGTAATCTGACATTTATTACATGTTTTATAGCAATATTGAACATCTTTATGAAGTGTAGGCCACGTATACCCTGCTTGAAGTACTTTCCTTATCGTTATTTCCACAAAGGGTAAATTGGAGAAAGTGGGTTGCAGGTTGCAGAGGTATTTTCTCTAATTTCCCTAAGGTTCAAAGTGTGTTTTAAAGTGTTTTGAAAGGTTCAGGTGAACCCCCTCTTATGTGCAAAAGTGAAGACTTAAAAGGAAAATGTGAAGGTATATGAAGTGGCAGCGTACGCACAGGTGAAAGTATGGCCCACCCATAAAAAATTTGATTTTATTCAAAAGTCACTACAGGACAAAATAGTGAGTCGTTGGCTGCCACTTGTGAAGACAATCTTGGGACATCAAAGTGAGCACCAAGATACCATTGCAGTTAGGAGCGTACGTGATCGACACACTCAAATCAAGGCAAGGACCATTCTTGGACCAATCTTAGAGTAAGCAAGAGAGGCATAGTCTAAGTGAAGCAAGAGAGAGAAGTGCAAGAGTCACCAGTGTGCGACGCAGAGAAGTGGAGTTGCAGGAGTGCATAGAGAGTGACTAAGGGATTGTGCAGAGGGTGCTAAGCTAGTCCCCCAAGGATCTCAAGGTCTCTTTGTAGTGTGCGCGTGCCGACAGAAGGTATTCATTCCTCCCCCTTAGTGGAAGCTTGGTGCAAGGTGTGCACAAGGATAGGCTTGAAGCACGTGGAGGTCTGGTGCAGAGGAGGCCGGCGGCAAGAAGACTTTGGGATATTGGGTATTTTGTAATTGAGCACTCTGTGTGATTGTGCACAGAAGTATTGGCTTGTATTTTGCTTCAAACACTGTAATTGTCTTACTGTAATCAATCGGCAGAAGCTTCCAAGGTGTATTTCCTCTTCTGGTCTTTTCATTTTCTCCTACAAACCCTCAAACTCCTTATTGTCTGAGAATCCCCCAACAACCTACAAATCTGTTGTCTCCCAGCTTCATGGATGCTATGAAGCCATCAAATTGCTCATTTGCTAATGCATCTGCTTCCTTATTTTTGCTCCTTGGTACATGACATATTTGAGTGTTATCAAATTGTTTCAATAACACTCTTACCTTTGTCAACCATTCAAACAAATTTTGGCTTTTGCAACACCAAACATTTTGTAATTGCTTAATTATCAACATTCAGTCTCCTTTGATGATCAACCTTTTGTTACCATGTTGAACACATTCATGCAAGGCCTCACATAGTGCTGCATATTCTGCTTCATTATTTGAATGAGCATTAGAAAGAGCTATACCTTTCTTGAAGATGAGCTGTTTGTTTTGGTCATATATCAAAAATCCTCCTGTTGCTTTGTCGACTTGCTTCTTATAGGCACCATCAAAAAATACAGTATGTGCATCTTCAATATCTTCTTCATGCAAGGTTGCTCCCCTCTCCCTCTCATTGGATATTTTCCTCTCCCACTTCCTGTAGGTGAGTATGTCTGCAAGACTGGCTCTTGTGCTTTCCTCTACTACAAAAGTATAGTTATATTCTTGAAGTTCCAGAACCCATTTAGCTATTCTAGATGAGATGCTCATATGTTATGCCACATATGAAAATGCATGATCTGTTGTAAGAATAATGAAAGACCTAGCAAGAAGGTAAGACCGAAACTTCCTTACTCCAAACATAAGTGCATACATGAGTTTCTCTGCATCTGTGTATCTCTTCTCATTTTCTTTCATTACCTTGCTAGCAAAATAAATAGGACGCATGTGAGATATCTTTTTATCCTTCTGGAGTAAGACCAGTCCAATTGCTTCTTCACGTGCACTTGGACACACATAGAAAGTCTCTCCCATATTTGGTGGCATCAATGTGGGTAGAGTGCTGAGTACTCTTTTGATTTCTTCAAAACATTCATTATGGATATCCTCCCATGCAAAGACACTATCTTGTGCAAGCTTTTGTAATGGAGATATGATTTCAGACAGAAGGTGGATGAACCGTGACATGTAGTGTACCTTTTGTACAAAAGTGAAGGTCTGCTTTGTTGTTGTTGGAGGAGGTAGAGCCAATAAGGCTTCCACTTTGGATGGATCAACTTGAATCCCTTTTTCTGATATGAGATGTCCAAGGATAACTACTTCTTTCTCACCAATATCACATTTATCAAGATTCAATTGACCCCCAAGCTCATACAATCTTTTTAAACCTTCTTCAACTTTTTGACAATGCATAACTCTAGTGTTATATATGCAGAAATCATCCATGTACACCCTTATTGATGATCCAAAGTTTCAACCATTGTTCATAAACCTTTGAAATGTTGCAGGTGCATTGGTAAGACCAAAAGGCATTACCCAATAAGCAAAGCATCCCCATGGCGTAATGAATGTGGTCTTCATTTGGTCCTCCTTAGCTATCCGGATTTGAAAGTATCCTGAGTATCCATCACATACAGTGTATCTTTCATGACCTGCCACTTCATTTAGAATCTCATCTTGAAAGGGTAGTGGAAAATGATCTCTCTTTGTTGCTGCATTTAAGGGTTTATAGTCTACACACACCCTCCATTTACCATTCTTTTTTGGGGTAACTACTACTGGAAACACCCATTCTGAATTTGATACAGGGTAAATGAAACCAGCCTTTATGAGTCTATTTACCTCATTTAATAGAGCCTCTTGTTGAAGAGTTCCGATCCTTCTGAGCTTTTGCTCAACTGGCTTTGCTTCCGGCTTGATTTCGATATGATGTTGAATAGCAGTTATACCTTGTATCTCATTATAATCTTTAATGAACAATGTGGGGTACCTTTTGAGCATCTTGATGTATGTGGTCCTTTCCTCTAAAGGTGAGATCTTTTGCTAGCATCTTTTGGAGATCCACTTCAGACATGGAGTCCTCACTTTGTGGTTGTTGTAGATCATCCTCTTTGCCTCCATCTTCTTTTCCTTGAAAGGTCACGCCCATGACTTCGAGTGTTGATGAATCATTTTCGGTTGTCGATTCCTCACTGCTAGAATCACTATCATAGCAAGACCTCTCTTCATCCACAGTTTTTTCGTACCTATGATCTTCCTTCTTTTGGTCTTTCAAATCATAGGTAACTGACTTTGTTCTATCATTTGGTTTGAGAACTAGAAGGCTAGAACCCCATTTTTTATCTGCTTTCACTGCAATTAACCATGGACGTCCTAATATGATAGGGTAGCCCTCCCCCTTGGTTGCAATGACATACATATCCAAAGCAACCTCTATATCACATACTGTAACTCTTAAATTTTCGATCACACCAACACATTTAACAACACTATTATTTGCCATTTTAGCTTGGTACGCAGATGGTCCTGTCATGTCCAAGCATAACCTATGCATTGTTTTTTCTACCATGACACACATCTGTGCTCCACCATCCACGTACACATTCGAAACTCTTTTTCCTTCCACATACGCATCCACTGTAGGTACCACATCATCACATGCATTGGCTCTTATAAGGTTAAGTTCCTTGTTTTTAGCCCTCCTAGTGCTTACTAGCGTGGATCATTCCCTCCTAGTTTTTGAAGATAGTTGGAGTAATTGTGGCCAAGTGATATTTGGTTTCTGTGTAGATATATCCTCAATAAAGCCATAAGGCTCGATACCCTTACCTAGAGGAAAGTCTTCCATCATGATCTTCCTCCTTGGCCTTCTCTTTCTTTTACTAGCTTCTCCTTCTGCAACTCTTCCTTTCTTCATTTGTGTACCCATGTTGGAATCTTCATCTTGAGATCGGTCTCTCTCTTGCACCCTTGTCCTCTTGATTGGCATCGTATCCATGGTCTCTTGTTCCTCGGTCAACTCCAAAACATTCACTTGCCTTTGATCAGCTTGAGCCATTGGGAGAGGTGGAATATTTGCTTGTTGTTTTTGTTGTTCCTGTGCATATTGTGGTGGCCTCCTGACAGGATACATATCACCTGGATTCCTACGAGGGTGAGGGCAATTGTACATACCATGATTATGTTCGTTGCAGTTGTAGCATATAAACTATTGTGCTTGTCGCCGTTGTCCTCGATTTTGTTCCCTTTGTGGTCTGTCTTGTTGGCTCCTCACCAAGTTGAGTGTTAGTTGTTCCAGATGTCGTGTGAGCGTCTGCAAAATATCTTGTTGTGAAGTTCCTTCATTCTCTACTTGTGTAGATAGTACAGTGGGAACAATATCCATATGCTCTAGTTTTTCCACCTTTGAAGACTGAAACTTCAATTTCCTGCACTTCACTCTTGCTACTTCTAAAGCTTCTTCAAAGGTCCCTGGAAATTGTGACTCCACCTTTTGTTTCAAAGAAGGGAACAATCTCGAGATAAACCTATCCCTTTTTAGAAATTGTGGAGCTACTTCATTTGCTCCTAGACTAGCTTCCCAATTATTCCAAATGCATTGAAATTTTGACTCATAGTTTGAGAAATCTTCAAGATTTACTTGCCTTAATGAGAGAAATTGTTGCCACAATCCTTTAGGTGTCTCCCTTTTCCCATATCTTGCAAGGAATGTTGCACGCACTGCTTCCCAACTTCCTGTTGCCTCATTCGAAAGATTGTTGTACCACGTTCTAGCTTCCTCCTTCAGGATCAGCGGGAAGGCCCTAAACTTGACTGTTTCTTGATCTCTTCCAGAGATAAGGTATGCCATCTCCAAGTTATCAAGAAATTCCCCAACATCTTCATTGAGTCGTCTAGAGAAATGCGGGAAGATTGATGCCATTGTGATCTTGACGGTGGATTTTTTTACAAAAGAATAAAGATATAGATGTTGAAGCTCAAAGTGTACTCTAGAATTGGGAAGATGAATGGCTCAGGAGATGCAAGGATTTCTCCTAAACGTTCAGCTCCGAAGTGATACACTATGCATTGCTGAAACAAAATCTTCCTATTGTGTGTGATGTAGATGGAGAGAAGGGGTCTTGGTTGATAGGGTTTGTTGGGACGGATGGGACTGTTTTGGTTATTGGGGTTTCGAAAATTCATTAACTTGAGATCCTCAGTGGGGGCACTAGGTTATGAGAGGGGCATTAAGGAAATGGCCTCTAACACTTCCTCGATGCTCAACTCATAAACAAAGAATGGAATTGAAGATGAGGGACACCAGGCTCCTATAAAATCACTCACATGAAAAACACACATAGCACTGCCAAAGCAGGGGTGCTCCGAGCCGCTTTGTCACACAAATACAATGGCACTCTTAGGGTGGGGGTGATCCATGCTGCCCTCTTAGTACACTTAAACACAATCAACACAAAGGTACTCTTAAGGCAGGGGTTGTCCACACCACCCTCTTAGTTCCAACACAGAAAATACAAAACACTCACAAGAAAGAGATTCTCAATGACAAGAGCACCCAAGTGATACCACAATCTTCAATGGGTTTTGGGAATGATGGAGAAGAGGGAAGGAATATGGAAGGAGTAGGAAAGGAGAGAAGAAGAGAGGGTGTATTGGATGGAATAAGCGAGGGTTCAGGGTAATGGAAATGGAAGGAATTGGAGAACTCAACTTGATTGAAATAGAAAATATTACAAAGACATGGGGGACTTACAAATTAGGAGCTTGTATAGCTCTCTCAATACAATGACATAGGGTAGACTCCTCCTCCTAGGTTTAGAGTGCTCACTATACCCACATCGTGTACCTGCATACAACTCTTCTTGTTTTGAGGGCACCTAACGGGGTCCTTTTATAGGCCTTTTGGGAAGATATTTGGAGATGATATTATTTGGGAGAATCTTCTAGATGTGACACTTGTGTGGTGGAAATACAATATTGACAAAATCCTAGAAGATTTTTGGCCATTCTAAGGTGTTCTTCTTATCCCATATGGTCATATCTTTGATTTTTTCATGAAAAATCATAAAAATACTATAAATAGCACCTCCATTTCGTGGGAATGAGCCTCAAATACGAGTTTGGGCATTTTGAATATTTTATGCATGGTTTTGGGCCCAAAAAGTCAATCACATGTGTCCCATTTGTCAAGAATCTTTGTGTAGGACTCAAAAGTCTATGGTGGGGCTTGAGTCTTTGAAAAGTTTTTTGGACTCTTTCAAAAGGGAGAGTGGGTCAAGCTTTAGTATTTGAATTTTTGAAACTACTTGTCCCACTCCATATTTAACTTGGGATTTGATTCTACCATTCACTGCAAGTAAGGGTAGCTACTTTACTAGGGTGGGGCTCACCTTATTCTTGGATTTTTATTTCCTTCAAATACATATATTTATGGTTTCCATGAAGGTTTGAAAAATAAAAATACTATAGGGGTACATATCTATACATAAGGTATTATTAAGGAGGGGTTTCAAAAAATATTCCCTCAACGTAAGTGTCCCCAGACACTCAATTTTCCTAATATAAAACTAGTATTTGTTGATATATTTAGGTTGTGATGTGTGTGAACACTGTTGGAGTTAGACTTCTGCGGAAGCACGCGAACAGCACAAGGAAGAAGAAAAAGAAGCTTGGAGCACAACACACAATACTGAATGTATTACTAGAGAATGTACAAAGATAAGTAGCCCATTAGGGCAATAGGCGTATATACAAGCCGAGGGAAAAAAACCTCCTAAAGAGGGAAAAAAGTGCCCCGGCGGTCCTAGTGTGTTCACACATATCACTACCTAAATATATCAACAAATCCCCCCTGGGAGTGATGCGGTGAACAAGGAGCTAGCACTCATGTATAAGGAAGTACCAAGCTATGTGGAAATCACTCCACAAAAGGAAGTATGCCCAAAGCTTTGCGGAAAGCTTCAAACTTCTCCCTAGGGAGAGCCTTCATGAAAAGGTCTGCTTTGTTCTCCTACGTGGGCACATATGCCAAGCTGATCTCCCCAGCAGAGAACCTCTCCCTGACATAGTGATAATGCACCTCAATGTGCTTAGTGCGAGCATGGAACACAGGATTCCTCGCAACTGCCAATGCGCTCTAACTGTCAGTGAAGATGGTGGTGGCAGGAGACTGGCCAACACCCAAATCATCCATAAGACATCTGAGCCACACACACTCAACAGTCGCTGTGAAAGCTGCCCTATACTCAACCTCACAGCTGGAAGTGGCCATAGTAGGCTGCTTCTTGCTCAACCAAGATATACATGATCTACCAAGCATGAAGCAAAAACCACTCGTGGACACACAAGTGTCATAGCAACCAGCCCAATTTGAGTCAGAAAAAGCATGCAAATCTGGCGGTAGTGATCCCCCCTTGGGATAAAACAACCCAAGTAGCCGAGTACCACTCAAGTAGCGAAAGATGCACTTGACTGCCTTCCAATGCGTGACTCTTGGGCAATGCATAAACCTGCTCATCTGTGAGACAGCAAACTAAATATCTGGCCGAGTAATGCATAAATAAATCAAGCATCCAACAGCCTGCTGATAGATAACATCATCAAATGCATCTCCAGCATCATGAAGACTCAATCCTAAACTTGTCTCCATAGGAGTAGCATTAGGCTTACAGTCTTCAAGGCCAAAACGCTATCGTCGATTTCATGGAAAGGAAGGAGAAATTGAACGACTATGGTTACCCATGTGTATCACTCCTTTCCTTTTTATTTGCATTTAAGAACATATTTTTCCCTCTACGGCTGAAGGTTTGCACTTCCACTGCCATAGTTCATTGTAAACTTGCGCTAAAGGTTTAGGTACAAGCTTCAAGTTCTCTAATTCATAAAAGGAAGCTCACGCAAATGGAAACTCATACCACCTTCTTCATTTACTCTAGACATTAAATAATAGCCAACTATTCCTTCTTTAAAGCACATATAAAATTTCATAATATGATTGACTCAACATCACTAAGAACATCTCAATGCTATATGAATGTAGCTTCCACAGCCACAAACTTTGAAATTCAAGAAGTAACCATAGTTGCAAATATGCGAAGCGATGGACATAAATCATCACCATAATTATAATAGGGATGTAACTATTGAACAGACACATATTTGATCTAAATCCACGAAATTCACTCAGAATATGTGTAGGTGTCAGCGTATCCTATCAAAATCTTTAAATGGTGATGCTGTTGTGGTCCATGCACACTTCCCGTGCGCTGAGGCTAAACACAAAGTTTCGATGGAGTTACCAAGAGATTTACCATTTGATCGATCGTGTGATAACATAGATTCACTAATATAATTATTAACGAATCCAAAAGTTGAACTCTTCCATACAGAAACTAACTTAAAATCTAATCTAGAGAATTAACGCGGTTAGTATGCATCTTTCATTGTGGTCAATACATGTGCAAGCATAAATTTAAGTTGTTCATTACACATACGCATTAGTCAGATCGAAGGGGAGAAATATAAAACAGTAAAGAAATACTTTGTAACAACACATAGTAAAATGAGTAAGTTCAAATCTCCAAACTAACTTGAAAGTCATGCACCTCGGTTTGCATCTGTACGCTTTCATGCCTTTTGTGTCGGAACATAGCAAAGCAATATCTACAATTTTTATGATTATCCTTAAATGCTCTGATTACTTCCCATCACTCTAGTTGTCAAGTGGAATGGAATCGCCTCACTGTTTGCACTATACTTGCATGATGCAAAAATCATTGATGAGTATGACTCTGCAGGAGTATGACTCTGCCAAAATCATTGATGAATATGACTCTGCAGGAGTATTGACTCTGCCAAAATCATTGATGAATATGACTCTGCACGAGTATGACTCTGCCAAAATCATTGATGAATATGACTCTACAGGAGTATGACTCTGCCAAAATCGTTGATGAGTATGACTATCATCAAGTCGAGTTTGTATATGCAACGCCAAGTCGAATCATGATCCTCAATATGTTAGCGTTCTATCATACTTTTAATCTTCTCTTTGTAATTTACAACAACGTCTTTTTCATGCACTATCTCTTCTTGCGCCAATCTTTCATCACATTTTTGTACTATAGCCTTGCAAGAATTGCAACTATAGCAGATCTTTCTTGATTCATTGTTCGACAGAGAGCAATCATTGCGTGCAAGTGTGCATACAAGCATTTCTTCCACATTCGGACAAAGAAAGCATCCATGAACCTTTGAAGTGAGGCCTTCATCTGATTCAATAGAGTTTGCGCAAAGCAGTTCTCATAAAACTAATACACAAAAGGTGTCATAAATATTCAGCATCTTCGCAAGAACTTTCGGATCATATTGCCCATCTCATGACTTCAGATTTCTTTTCTGCACCACCCACCTACAAACAGGAGCCCTCCTTGAAAGAACATTCCTCTTTGATCATGCACGCGCACGGCTCCCTGTCCATAAGGGGTCGACTTCCCCTATCTTCCCACTGCAGCAAAACCTTTTCCTTTACGACCGTGCATGTCAGGACTTATGTACATATGCTTCAGCCCTCGAATCTTGCTATGAGCATCGATTGAAAGAAAAAAAACAGGTCGATAATAATCAACAGCAAAGTTTCTCTGCCCTTCTTTCCTGCTCACATCTTCTCACGGCTTCCCGCGTTAGCTCCTAAGCTTCCGGATGTCTTGCTTCCCATATGCCATGTAGGTTTATCCTTTTCTGCCTACTATTCTTCCCCGTTGAAGGCCCTAATTTCCTCGCTCCGTACTATATTTTCTTCTCCTAGAACTTCCTCCTCAAAGGGCCTCCACCGCTACACACCACCCCTTTGTGAAGGTTGCCACAATAGGAAAGTGATCCTAAAAATCCCTTTCGACTCTGGTTTTCCCAGAAATAACATCGCGAAGCATCCCGAATGGTGCGGTTCAGCCTCTCGCAGGCATTTAGATTTTGAATCTTTATCTAATGCCTCATCTCAACGTGCTCCTCCTGTTTAGCATATAAATATATCAAAGTGGTGAAGAACGAACGATTCAGATTCCACTTATGTCCTTATGATATCCATAGTTCAGCATAACCTCATATGCATCCTCCATCGGGTCGAGTAGGCCTACAGCTTTGGCTCGCAATTTATGCTCAAATCTAAGCTTGACTTGAATTCGCAACCACATCCACCCCCTCTCAACCTGTGCATCCTCCGGATGCGCCACCATTGATCTCGGTATCTGCAATTCATTGTGAAAGTTCAAGTACATGGGTTAAAACAAATGTGCCTATGCACAGCCATGTAATGGGCCCTACATATGCATACTCTAGGTGCATGGGAAAACGGCATGGTGCAAATAAGGAAGGTATCAGGCATTCGGTGTTGAGGCTCTACACTCAAATTGAACTCACATTTTCATCATGGATATACAATTCAATACAAGTGCAATCACTCGCGCAACTATGGGTTAAAAAAGAAAAACTCGTGCTCTTTACATTTCATTTATGCATGTGTTAGGTGCATGAAGGGAAACAAAATGGTGCGAAAAAAATGACGTTTTATGGTATCTAAGCAAGGAAACTCTCAATACTCACAATTCCACTCTCTCACAGATGCAATCACTCTTCCTTACTCAGAACTACTCTTTTTATTCACTCAAAACTTGATTTATTATTTTCAATGATATTTACCTATCTAATTGTGCAGATGGACGTGCTTCTTCGGAATTTCAAAGACATGTTTTCTATACATTTTTACATGCATATTTGGCGTGCAATGCATTTCAAAGATGGTGCAAAGAAAAGATCAGGGTTAAAGGAGGAAAGCTAGATAAAATGTTTTCCACAACTTCATTCCTTGTTTGCCATCTCCATTATCTACGCTTGGTCATTTCCTGCACTCATAGAAACTAAACAAATCATGAGAAACATCAAATCATATGACACAATATGTACATGCAATCCATGAAAGAACTTCAGAAAACCATTTGCAATAAAACATAAGCATGCAACTTGAAAGTGCTTGCCTCCTATACAATCTGTCAAAACTCTAGATCTTTGATCAGTTCCATATCAACACCTGTTCTCAAAACCTCATAAGAGAAATTAGTAGCATCACATTCAATAATCACATATTGAAAAACTTCATTTATTTGAACATTAAAAACATCTATTTGAATTATATTGACTTCATACCTTTCATCCAACAAGCCTTCATTACCATAAGTGTTCCCAATTTAATTCCTTTCCTTTTAATTTTTATTTGATTCATGTATTTATCTTAAGATTGAAGCAAAGAGAAGGAGATATATATACATTTCTATCTACAAATTTCACTTTAGTATCGTCAATTCTCATTTATTAGGGTTTTTCCCTTCAAACCCATCTCCATTGATATATGCTCACTAACGAAGCCATGCTTGTAAAGTAGCCACCTCTGGATTGCATCAATTAGGGAAGTATTCTTAAACAATGTAAACATTTGTACAAGCCACTTCATTTTCTTGTCTATCTCTTGGTGGCTTGTTTGGTGTACATAACTCTTAGAAAATTTGAAAACCCATGTTTCAATCATTTGCATAGTTGTCTTTATTTATAATCCTCTCACTTGCATAATATGGGATTACTTTGGACAAATCAAGAGCACAAAAATATAGAGTTTTCATTTTTAATGAGCTTAAGACATCTTCAAAAAGTTCCTTTAAGCATACATTTTCATCCATTTCACATTTGAAATCATTTGGGGAAATTTCTCTACTTGCATCATCTTGAATTAAACATGTGTCTTCATTGGAACGAGAGTTTCAAGTAGATTCATTGGATTCTCTCATCAAGCAGAAGTGCTCATCGTTCTCAGATGATAATACACAATCATTTTTGTCTTCCAATCTATCATGACTCGTTTCTACTTGAGATCCACCAATTATAGAATCTGCTTCTACCTCTAATCTCTCCAAGAACTCCTCATCTTCTTCTTTTTCGAGATTCATTTGCCCATTGCCATGAAGAGAGTCAATATCATCACAATCAAGAAAATTGTGATCATCTAAATCACTAAATTTTTGCTTCTCCAAGTAAGATTCATCGGAAAATCTACATCCATCCATATTCTCGTGATCCTTTTCAAAGATATGCATGTAGTTTGATGTCAAATCAGTTTCCCTATTCAAGATGCCATCATCAAATTCTTTATCTATCTCAATTATTTCTTGTTTATTCTCTTTAGAGGATGTGTTTTTGTCACACTCTTCATGCATTTCGTTGATCATTGAATCTTGCTCAAGTACTTCGTACCTGAATATCTCATCATATATGCTTGAGTCAATTGAAACTTCATCCATCTAGTAACAATTATATCTAGCTTCATCAACGCGATCATTTGACTCAATGGTTTCACATTCAATATCTTTTGATGTTATGCGCTCATCATATTTATCATACATCTCATTAAATGTTGCATCTTCCACTTCATGATCGATTTCTTTGATATTTGAACTCAAATCAACATGATCATTATCAGTGTAAAGAGGAGTAATCAGTGGAGTATCCTCATCGCGCTCATGATCATTCATATGTCCTTCTTCATGGAGTGTGACATCATTTACATACATATCATTGTTTTTAACACCATACCATAACTTGTCTTCATTCTTATGGTTGGGATCATTTTCTTGCATTTGTGAATGCTTATTCAATCTAGCATCACTAAAGAGTATTTCACAGTCTTGATCTTGATTTAGAATACCTGTAAGCTTAGCATCATGCTCTTCACCATCCGCATACATATCACTATCTAGAGGATTCATCATTTGCATGTCCTCTCGACTAGCATCATGCTCACTTGGAGTCTCCTCAAATAATTTTGTCATCAAGTCATAAATTCTATCTAATTCATATGTTCCAATGGATACATCACTACCCCCTAGCATCAGACCATTCTCCGAAACTACTCCAATGTCATTGCATAAGCATGCATCTCCAACTTGATCTTCATATAGATTTATTAGATTCTCTTTTTGTACTTCAACTTCTATCTCTATTCGGTCACCTTTGAGCCTTCTGGATTTCTCTAACTCTTTATTTATACCTTGACATATTTCTTGATTTGTTTGAATATCCTCTATCCAATGTGAGGGGTCTATCGGAGTAGCGGAAGCCTCATCTTGATTTCTTGTTGGGTTTTGTTGATTTTTGTTTTGTTTTGTATTTGTTGTTTGATTGATTTGATTTCGATTAGCTTCCACATGCTCCTTTTCTCCTCCCATCATCAGAGTTTGGGCATACTTAGCTCTTGAAGATGTGATCATTGTAGAGAAGTTTGTAGGCTCTTGGCACCTTGTACACTTAGAGTTCATATAAGTCATAGTTTTAGAAATTTCTTGATAACTACCATCATTAGTAGACATGTCAAGTCCATGCATATCTTCTTCAGGCCCAAATGGGTCTCTAAAACTTCATGGACTTGAACATTACCCATGATTGTTGAAATACTTGGAATTTCATTATCATTTTCATCTACTTGGAGATCGGCTCTCCAATCATTAAAAAATTTTTCTATTGTTTGTTGTTTCTTCACATATCTCCTCACAGCTTCATGGATGAGCATCCAATCCTCTGTGAGCCCCGAGTCGGAGTCTATATCTTGCAGAAGTGGAATTAACTCCTCTCTGGCTTTAACGTCGATTGTTCGAAGAAACAACGACACCCTTTCATGACTTATGCACCTCTTATCGTGCTCAGAAAGATCATCATATTATTGCTCAAACTCTTCTTTGATCTCGAGAATCGGCTGGTCTTTGGGTATATGAACCCACCTCAGGAAGGACTTACAAGTCACTTTATCAAGGTCCTCTAGCATAAACTGCCTGAGGAGTATCGCTTTATATCGAGACCATGTTGTTTGATTTATGTGCATTATTTGGTCTCGCACGTCGTATCCTGACACATAGATAAAGTTTTCGCATAATTCTTTTTCCGTCATCGGACTTAATCCGACACTTAGGTATTTGGCCTCGAGTTCATATTCTTTGCAGAACTTGGATATATTTTTGCCATCGAAAAACCCGCACCGCTTCATTAAACGGTCATTAAGCAACCGGATGGCTTTTTGACGCCTATCTTCTTCTTGAAAGCGTAGGAATTGAGCTAGGAGATCTTCCATGTCCGATGTGCTAGATCGCTCAATTTTTTGGATGCCAACTCTGTTCTTCCGTCCACTAGCTCTATATTCTACTCACCCCCTCCTTTCACGTCGGGTTCACCAGGTATGTCGTCGATTTCATGGAAAAGAAGGAGAAATTGAATGAGTATGGTTACCCATGTGTATCACTCCTTTTTATTTGCATTTAAGAACATATTTTTCCCTCTACGGCTGAAGGTTTGCACTTCCACTACCATAGTTCATTGTAAACTTGCGCTAAAGGTTTAGGTACAAGCTCCAAGTTCTCTAATTCATAAAAGGAAACTCACGCAAATGGAAACTCATACCACCTTCTTCATTTACTCTAGACATTAAATAATAGCCAACTATTCCTTCTTTAAAGCACATATAAAATTTCATAATATGATTGACTCAACATCACTAAGAACATCTCAATGCTATCTGAATGTAGCTTCCACAGCCAGAAACTTCGAAATTCAAGAAGTAACCATAGTTGCAAATATGCGAAGCGATGGACATAAATCATCACCATAATTATAATAGGGATGTAACTATTGAACAGACACATATTTGATCTAAATCCACGAAATTCACTCAGAATATGTGTAGGTGTCAGCGTATCCTATCAAAATCTTTAAATGGTGATGCTGTTGTGGTCCATGCACACTTCCCGTGCGCTGAGGCTAAACACAAAGTTTCGATGGAGTTACCAAGAGATTTACCATTTGATCGATCGTGTGATAACATAGATTCACTGATATAAATATTAACCAATTCAAAAGTTGAACTCATCCATACAGAAACTAACTTAAAATTTAATCTAGAGAATTAACGCGGTTAGTATGCATCTTTCATTGTGGTCAATACATGTGCAAAAATAAATTTAAGTTGTTCATTACACATACGCATTAGTCAGATCGAAGGGGAGAAATATAAAACAGTAAAGAAATACTCTGTAACAACACATAGTAAAATGAGTAAGTTCAAATCTCCAAACTAACTTGAAAGTCATGCACCTAGGTTTGCATCTGTACGCTTTCATGCCTTTTGTGTCGGAACATAGCAAAGCACTATCTACAATTTTTATGATTCTCCTTAAATGCTCTCATTACTTCCCATCACTCTAGTTGTCAAGTGGAATGGAATCGCCTCACTGTTTGCACTATACTTGCATGATGCCAAAATCATTGATGAGTATGACTCTGCAGGAGTATGACTCTGCCAAAATCATTGATGAATATGACTCTGCAGGAGTATGACTCTGCCAAAATCATTGATGAATATGACTCTGCAGGAGTATGACTCTGCCAAAATCGTTGATGAGTATGACTATCATCAAGTCGAGTTTGTATATGCAACGCCAAGTTGAACCATGATCCTCAATATGTTAGCATTCTATCATACTTTTAATCTTCTCTTTGTAATTTACAACAACGTCTTTTTCATGCACTGTCTCTTCTTGCGCCAATCTTTCATCACATTTTTGTACTATAGCCTTGCAAGAATTGCAACTGTAGCAGATCTTTCTTGATTCATTGTTCGACAGAGAGCAATCATTGCCTGCAAGTGTGCATACAAGCATTTATTCCACATGCGGACAAAGAAAGCATCCATGAACCTTTGAAGTGAGGCCTTCATCTGATTCAATAGAGTTTTCGCAAAGCAGTTCTCATAAAACTAATACACAAAAGGTGTCATAAATATTCAACATCTTCGCAAGAACTTTCGGATCCTATTGCCCATCTCATGATTCAGATTTCTTTTCTGCACCACCCACCTACAAACAGGAGCGCTCCTTGAAAGAACATTCCTCTTTGATCATGCACGTGCACGGCTCCCTGTCCATAAGGGGTCGACTTCCCCTATCTTCCCACTGTAGCAAAACCTTTTCCTTTACGACCGTGCATGTCAGGACTTATGTACATATGCTTCAGCCCTCGAATCTTGCTCTGAGCATCGATTGAAAGAAAAAAAAAAGGTCGATAATAATCAACAGCAAAGTTTCTCTGCCCTTCTTTCCTGCTCACATCTTCTCACGGCTTCCCGCGTTAGCTCCTAAGCTTCTGGATGTCTTGCTTCCCATATGCCTTGCAGGTTTATCCTTTTCTGCCTACTATTCTTCCCCGTTGAAGGCCCTAATTTCCTCGCTCGGTACTATATTTTCTTCTCCTAGAACTTCCTCCTCGAAGGGCCTCCACCGTTGCACACCACCCCTTGTTGCCACAATAGGAAAGTGATCCTGAAAATCCCTTTCGACTCTGGTTTTCCCAGAAATAACATCGTGAAGCATTCCGAATGGTGCGGTTCAGCCTCTCGCAGGCATTTAGATTTTGAATCTTTATCTAATGCCTCATCTCAACCTGCTCCTCCTCTTTAGCATATAGATATATCAAAGTGTTGAAGAACGAATGATTCAAATTCCACTTATGTCGTTATGATATCCATAGTTCAGCATAACCTCATATGCATCCTCCATCGGGTCGAGTAGGCCTACAGCTTTGGCTCGCAATTTATGCTCAAATCTAAGCTTGACTTGAATTCGCGACCACAACGCTGCAATAATGTGTCAATATATTTCGTTTGACACAAAGCCATTCCACCATCAACTTGCATAAACTGAATGCCCAAATAGTGATGCAAATGCCCCAAATCAAACATCTCAAATGAGGCATGCAAATCAGCCTTAAAATCAGCAATATGCTTCTCAATAGGACCAGTGAGCAGCATGTCGTCAACATAGACAACAATGATCATAAGCACATCATTAGCACGCTTAACATATAAGGTGCTTTCAGTTGGACTCTTCTCAAAACCATGTGCAACCAGATAGGCATGTATCTTCTCATACCAAGCACGTGGTGCTTGCTTTAAACCATATAATGCCTTCTTTAACCTGCACACTTTGTTTTCATGCCCTTTCTGCACAAAGCTAGGGGGCTGAAAAACATACACTTCTTCATGCAAGTCACCATTCAGAAATGTCGTTTTAATGTCCAACTGATGTACATTCCAACCATGATGGGTTACAAGTGCACAAATGCTCCGAACAGTAGTCATACGGCATGTAGGTGCAACGGTCTCATCAAAATCAATGCCTCTTTCTTGCGCATAACCCTTTGCAACAAGCCTAGCCTTATACCTGTCAACTGTACCATCAGGTTTACGCTTCAGCTTGTATACCCACTTAGTGCCAATGGCCTTCTTGCCAGGAGGCAAGTCACATAAAGACCATGTACCATTCTTCATTATAGCATCATATTCAAATTGCATAGCAGCCATCCAATTTTCTGAATTTTGTGCTTCATCAAAAGAAACAGGCTCATTCTCATCACAGAGACTAGACGCAGACATAGCATAGCAATCTGATGCAAAGGAGGCACTATGAGAGCCTAAACGAGTACGATATGACAAAGGTGCATCTAATTTGCTGTCACGCAAAGTCTGCACCAGCCATTTTGGCATAGTTTTTGCCTGCTCAATATCAGCTCTCTCATCAACAAGTGCATCATGTAAATCTGCATCAGAAATGGAATGAACTGCATCATCATATGAAACCTGCAAAGGCTGAGAAGTTGCCTCATTAGGAACAGCACTAGACTATCCACTTGTAAAAAGAGGCATCAAAGTATCATACATGTCTTTGGAGCTAATAGATGTCTCCTTAGTACATGAAAGCAATGGCTGAATAGCATCTTCCACAAAGACAACATCACGGCTAACCAGAATGTGTTTAGTCTGTGGATGATATAGACGATAGCCTTTACTTTTAGAACTGTACCCAACAAAAATACATTTTACTGCCTTATCATCCAATTTTCTACGATGTTGTTTAGGCACTAGTGCATATGCCAAACAACCAAAAACACACAGATAAGCAACAGATGGCTTGCGATCATGCCAAGCCTCATATGCAGTGATAGACTACAGCGCTTTAGTGGGACACCTGTTAAGTACATATGCTGCACACATGATAGCCTCAAGCCAGAAACTATGTGGTAAAGCCTGACTCTTGACCATACATCTCGCCATCTCCATGAGTGACCTGTTCTTCCGTTCAGCAACTCCATTCTATTGAGGTGTATATGGCACTGTACACTGGTGTTTTATCCCACCTTCAGCCAAAAATGCATTAAAATCAGAAGGCGTATATTCCCCCCTTCGATTAGAATGGAGGGTGCCCATTTTACATGCTGACAGATTTTCAGCCAAAACCAAAAACTGTTTGAAGCACAAAAACACTTCGGACTTTGCCTTCAATGGATATACCCATGCATGCCTCGAAAAATCATCAATGAAAGTCACGAAGTAAAGATAGTTTCCAAAAGAAGGTGTCTGCATAGGACCACAAACATCACTATGTACAAGCTGCAATTTCTGTGTACCCCGAACCAAACCATCTTTTGGAAAGGAGGAACACTGCATTTTGCCCAAAATACAGCCTTCACATACATGTTTTCTAGGTGCCTCAAGCTTGGGCAAAGAAGACACCACATCAGATTTCTACAGGCATAGCAAACTAGAAAAATTCAGATGACCAAAGCGTGCATGCCAAAGCTTTGCATCTGACATAGCCTGAGAACCATGAACTGCACATGCTGAATCATTCACAGATCTTTCATAGTCTATGAGCTTATACAACCCATGACATAAAATGCCAGAAGCAATAATAACATGGCCATTTGACAGATCATGAATTGCACATCTGTCATCAACAAATTTCACAACCAAGCCAATCTTGGCTAATGCAGAAACTGATAACAGATTCTTCTTGATCCCTCGCACAAATAAAGCATCTGACAAGGTGAAAGAACTACCATCAGCAGTAGTGAAGATGATCTTACCAACTCCCATAACAGGATAAGAGGAGTTGTTGGCGCATGTGACAGTATTCCCTGTAGGGGCAGGCTCGAGTGAAGAGAAGAAACTGCACTGCGAGGTAATATGTTTGGTCGCCCCACTGTCAAAGTACCAAACATCTGAGTCCACTACAGACATGCAGTGCTCATGAGAAGATGGGTCAAAACTGCAAACAGTAGTAAACACCCATTCTTCTTCCTGCACAAGATTAGCAGACTCTATTTTTGGTGTAGAGGCTTCTGCAACAACCATTCCAACCTCCTTTTTCTTTGCCTCTTTTGCAGCCAGTTTTCGACAGTTCTTTATGATATGATCATTCCCTTTATAGTACTTGCAAAACAATTTCTGCTTTTCTGATTTCTTCTCATCTTTATCCTGGTTCTTCGAATGTGCAGCATTTGCAGATTTCTGCTTACTAGTAGAAGAGCTCCATTTTCCTTTGCCCTTCTGACTAGCCAAGAAAGCTTGATCTGCAACACGCATAATGGACCTGTTCTGTCTAGACTGATCTTCCTGCAATAGAACAGAAACTAACTCCTCAAATGATAAGGCATTCGGATTGCCTTTCATCATCAACCGAAGAGTAGAAGCAAAACTCTGATATGAATCAGGAAGACCATTCAGAATAGTCTTCACAAGTGAGCTATCTGGTATAACCTCATCAGCAGAAATCAACTGTTCCTTCAAATCTTTGATCTTCGTTAGGAAACTGTCATAGAATCACCTTCATTCATGTGCTCACTCTCCAACTGTTTTTGGAGGTAAGCAACACGAGCCTCATTCCTAGCTTGGTACAATGTGGTAAGTGTATCCCAAGCATCCCTAGCTGTTCTGCAAAGAGCGAATGTGAGGAATAATGGCACCTTTGACAGACAAAGCTATCAATGCATGTGCCTGGGCATCTCTGCCATCCCAACGAATTTGCTCTGCAGTAGGTGCAGCAGAAGCAGCAACACGAACAAGAATCTGTGCAATATCATCTTCGACACCATCTTCATCAGCTCCAACACTTGTATTCGTAGTACCTATTGTTACAGGTGTAACAGGACGTCTTTCAACACCCTGCAAAATGTTCCACAATCCTTTTGCAACCAATACATGTCGCATCATATAAGCCCATAGTGGGTAGTTGGTACCATCCAACTTATCCTCAACAACCAACATACGGAATACATCACTGCTTTCAGCCATGGCCGGTGACTAAAATAGCTTGATGCAGAAAATTGACTGTATCTCAAAAATTTGAACATAACTGCCCAGACGAGTTCTGCTAGACCTGTAGCAGATTTGAGACGCTTAAACTAGCGAACAGAAACTGGTATATACCTTTGGCACAAAAAGACAAAATAGCCTACACAAGCGCTACGATAGTGCGTTCGGAGGCCGAAACGAGTTCAGATCGCGATTTCGGCACCACAAAGCAAAGATGTTTTGATCTCGGAAACACCCTGAGTATGCTCACCAAAATTCGTACGATTCTAAGACTGCAAACGGAGGAGTGTCGACGGTGCCCTAGATGAAGCGACGACCTGCTCTGATACCAATTGTTGGAGTTAGACTTCTGCGGAAGCACGCGAACAGCACAAGGAAGAAGAAGAAGAAGAAGCTTGAAGCACAACACACAATACTGAATGTATTACTAGAGAATGTACAAAGATAAGTAGCCCATTAGGGCAATAGGCGTATATACAAGCCAAGGGAAAAAAACCTCCTAAAGAGGGAAAAAAGTGCCCCGGCAGTCCTAGTGTGTTCACACACATCACTACCTAAATATATCAACAAACACGCTAGGACTGCAGAGGCACTTTTTTCCCTCTTTAGGAGTTTTTTCCCTGGCTTGTATATACACCCTATAGCTGTAACAGGTTACTTATTTTTTAACATTCTAGTGGTAATACATTCAGTATTGTGTGTTGTGCTCCAAGCTTCTTCTTCTTCCTTGTGCGATTCACATGGTTCCGCAGACGTCTAACTCCAAGAATTGGTATCAGAGCAACTCACTACTTCATCTAGGGCATCATCAACACCCCTCTAGTCATAGTCTTAGAATCACATGAAATTTGGTGAGCATACTCAAGGTGATTAGGAGATCATAACAGCTTTGCTGTGTGGTGTCAAAATCACTATATGAGCTCATTTCGGCCTTTCAACACACTATCATAGCACTTGTGTAGGCTATTTTGTCTTTTGTGCCAAAGATATATATAGGTTTTGATTCGCTAGTAGAAGCATCTTGAAGTATGCTATAGTTCTTGCAGAACTTGTCAGGGTACTTCTCTTCAACTTTCATGGAGATGGCGAGGTGTATGGTCAAGAGTGAGGCTTTACCACATAGTTTCTGGCTTGAGGTTGCTATGTGTGTAGCATATGTACTTAATAGGTGTCCCACTAAAGCACTGTAGTCTATCACTCCATATTGTTGGTGCATTTTACCCAAGCCTACATGCTTGATATGCTTGATATGCTTGATATTATGATCATTTGTAAGTCACATGTGTAGTCATCTGAACACCTCTTGTAAAAGAGTACATTTTATCTCTTGTAATTGAAAAAAGAAAAAGTAACAGGATGGCTTACCTCATCCATGATGTAAAAGCAAATTCGTGGCTGTAACTACCTAAAACCATGACTTTTTTAGCTGAGGGAATATCTCCTAACTTTGGGGATCACTTTTAGGTGGATCCATTCGAATTCGAATTCAAAACTCCCTCCAAGAATAGCTATAAAAAGAGCAAGAAGGAAGAGGTGATTAGCAAGCCTTGTACGTGACCACTTCATGTCATTTTGTAGAGATTGAAGAGCTTAATCCATATCTCTATCATTCTACTCCGATTGTGCAGATATTCATTGCCAATGTGGTTGTAATCATATGTGAATCTATACATTTATCATTATCTACTTCTCTATTTTGTTCTCTGCTAAACTCACTTAGAGAAGTAACTTCAAAAGCTCATAACTCGCACTATGCTCATCCAGTTTCAGCTTCTTAATGTGCGTTGGATAGCTCTCAACGTCTAATTTTTGTGTATAGATTTTTGTTGTCATTGCATTTGTATTCTGGGAGAAATCTCTATTTTACTCCTCACTGGTCTATCTCTGCAAAGCCTCGAGAATGGTGGGCATGTTCTAGACTTTGCAAAAAGTTTTTCTCAGTGCTCACTTAATCATTTGAAGTGTTTTAACTTGGATTGGGAAGCTTGCTAAGTCTATTTTCTATGCCCAAAATGAATTTATCTAACTCCTACTAGCTTGAGAGCACTGTTCAGTTTTTCGAGTAGGTGTATGTCCAAAAATAGCAAGTTTTGGGAGCTAGTTTTTCGCAACTAGTCTATCTTGACTTACACTTTTGGGATACATGTTCCAAAGTACTTGGCTGATATTTTGGTGGATTTAGGAAGCTCAAAGGGTCTACTTATCAACTCTAAAGTTTGAGTTGGCTGGTTTGAATCCGGTTGTAGCAGCACCAACTCATCTTCGGATTGCATCCACCATCTCTCTTCATAGTGGTATCAGAGCATAGTCAAGCAACATGGGAGATGGATTTCCATCAACAATTAACAAATGGAGGCTTACCTTCAAGGGAGGAATCTATATGGATTCATATCTGGGGATGAAGCAATGCCAACCATGAGGAACAAAGGGCAACCATCACATGAAGAAGTGGAAGGACTTTCAAATTGGTGTTCGAAGGATGCACTTGCAAGGTCCTATATTCTAAACTCAATCTCTGATTTTCTTTTACCTAATGTCAAGGGATGCAAGAAATCAAGAGAGACCTGGAATGCACTTGCTTCTTTCTTCTCCTCCAACACTCGAGCAAGGAAGAACCAATTGTAGATGGAGTGCACAACAATGAAGAAAAGCCCAAAGCAAAATGTGACTGATTATGTGACAAAGATGAAGGAGATTTTTGACCAACTTGGAAGCATTGGAGAGGTAATTGAAGAGGAGCAAATCATTAGACAAATCATAAATGGAATCAAAGCAGACAACAAGTGGGCGTCATTCTCAACAAACATGGACTTATACATGGATATGCATGTACCCGACCTCAACACACTCATGGGCCAACTCTTCACTCATGAAGAAAAGATTAGCAAAGGTGGTGAGTCCTCAAGAGGTAATCAAACTTTTGCCTTATATTTTGATAAAGCTAAGGTCAAGGACAAGTCAAAGAATAGGAAGAATGAAGATGAAGGTAGCTCTTTCCAAGCAAACTTTGCAGGTAGACGAAGAGCTAGAGGAAGAGGTAGAGGTGGAAAGCAAGGCAGGGGGAGATTCCAATCATCTCAACCTTGCAATATATGAGGCTTATCTAATCATACTACTGAAGAATGTTTCAGGAACCCGAGGAACTCAAGAGGAAGAGGATTCAATAGAGGTGGCTATGCATCAAATAGAGGCAGATACAATGGAGGCTACAACAACAAAGACAACAACAACAACTATCAAAGTGGCCATAGAGGAAGAAGAGATTACAATAACTATGGAGAGGACCAAAGTCAAGAAGATTCATTATTGATTATGAATCTATCAGTGAAGAAGAGTAAGGATGATGATCACATATTTTACATTGATTCGGGATGCTCAAACAACGTAGCAGGAAATGTGGTTTTACTTTCTAATTTGGAAGATCCTCATAACAAGGATGAAGTGTAGACAGGAGATGACACAAAGCACTCAATGGAGAAGATAGGTAATGTGAAGACATCAGATGGGAATATGAACCTCTTAAGCAAAGTCTTGTATGTCCCTACAATTACCAAAAATTTAATAAGTGTTGGACAGATTGTTGAAAAAGGATTGCAGGTTAGATTCAACTGATTTGGAGCATATGTTGAAGACCCAAGGCAAGGATTTAGAAGGATTGCCAAAGGAGAAAAGATAGGAAGGCTTTTCACTTTTGAAGTGGAAGATACAAAGAACATAGCTTTGTTTAGCTATGGATCTCAAACTCTAACAGAGTTGGAGATATGGCACAAAAGGCTTGCTCACATTGGTGAGAGGACACTCAAAAAAATTTGTATGGACCAAAGTGTACTTGGTTTGCCTAATATCACAAGGCAACACATGATTTATAAGTGTGAATCTTGTCAACTCAGCAAGGCTCATAGACAACCTTTCAATAAAAAAGGATATATGTATCAAAATCCTTTGGATCTAGTGCACACGGATGTGTGGGGTCCAAGTAAGGAGCCATCTATATCAGGCTCAAGATATTATGTGTCTTTCGTAGATGATTGTAGTAGGTGAACCATTTTTTTTTTCATGAAGCACAAGGATGAAGTGTTTAATTGCTTTAAGAAGTATATTGCTCTTGTTGAAAACCAAACAGGTAGGACTTTGAAAAGACTCACATCAAATGGTGGAGGAGAATACTTCTCTTCTCAATTTGATGCCTTCTTGCATGAAAGAGGCATTAAAAGGGAAGTCACTACAAGGTATACACCTGAACTCAATGGTGTAGCAGAGAGGAGAAACAGAGCTATTGTCAAAGCTGCAAGGTTCATGCTCAACAAAAAGGGATTGTCATACCTATGGGCAGAGGCTGTGTCCACAGCCACATATCTCATAAATAGACTTCCATCTAAGTCACTAGATGGAACAACTCCATATGAAGTGTGGAATGGAAGAAGACCTAGTCCAGAGCATTGTAAAATCTTTGGATGCTTAGCCTATGCTCACATTCCTTCTCAAGTAAGAGGGAAATTGGATCCCAAGGCAGAGAAGTGTGTATTCATTGGTTATGACCAAAACCAAAAAGGATATAGATTGTACAATCCAACCAATAAAGGATTTTTTGTGAGTAGAGATGTAATTTTTTATGAAAACAAATCATGGTTTGATGATGACAGGAAAGTGAAGCTCCCTTATGACTTGGATGAAGATTTTCCATCACTTCAACCAAAGGAGCCAAAGCAGATTGAAGAAAGTGATTTGGAGATTGACCTAAAAGGCTTGGAAAGACTAAAGCTATGGAAGAACAAAGGTAAAGCAAAGATGCAAGATGCTACATATGGACCCGAGAGCTCACATCAACCACTTAGAAGGTCTTCAAGGGAGAAGAAGAAACCAGAGAGGTTTGGTTATGATACTTCTTTGGTCACCAAGCACTCCATCTACATTGCAAAGGATTCAACCAATGAAGAACCTACCACATTCGAAGAAGCACAAAGCAAGAAAGCTTGGAGAGATGCAATGTATGAAGAAATGGAAGCCTTGAAGGAGAATGACACTTGGGAGCTTGTACCTAACAAGCCATCTATGAAGATAATTGGATCTCGATGGATATACAAAATCAAGAGGAATCGAGATGGAAGTATAAATAGACACAAAGGAAGGTTAGTTGCTAAAGGGTTTGCTCAAGCCCATGGTATTGATTATGAGGAGACTTTCTCTCCTGTTGCAAAAACGCTTACAATTACGGTTCTCATTACTCTTGCTGCATCTAGAAATTGGAAGCTCTATCAACTTGATGTAAAGAATGCTTTTTTGAATCGATGGATGTGTACCTGAGTCAAGAAGACTCAAGGACTTGTGCCAAAGAGACTAAACCTCATTTGCAACACAAGTGCGTATAGTGGGAAATTGACACACGCTTATATGTCAATCTGATCAAATGACCTAACCAAGTGTATGAAGACATGTGCACACATGATGGAAAATGAAGTGGATCAGTTGATATGCATGAGAAAAGACTAATCCACCTCTCAAACTCACTGAAAGACTGAAAGTGTCTGCCGCGATACCACTTACAGTAGTTTTCAATAAATCAAGGATTTCTCCCAGCTCCAAGCTGCAAATATAATCAATAGGGTACTCATTTCGAAGCTCTCGACGAGACGCATCTATTGGAAGTGGTTTCACTCGATTTTGGCAACCTTGCTTCAAGTTATGGCCAAAATAGTGAATGGTGGGAAGTACCCACACTCACACCACAACTCTTACAAGCTCACACACACACTACAATAGCTCAAAAATAGTGGGGAGGGGTAGCCAACAGTCCTAGACACACATTCCAAGCATTATACACACATAGAAGATCAAAGAGAAGATGGAAATCTGTAGGAAAGAGGCAAATTCGAGATTTCAAAGCTCTCCTTGTTGACAATAGCAAAAAGTACTTACAGAGAGTCACAAAGTGACTTATATACATGTGCCCTAAATTTGGTCCTTTCACACAAGAGACTAACACTTTATTACTAAAAAGTGAATTTCCTACTAATTTACAAGGGATATTTTACAACACAATGGGATTATGCCACTAGAGGACTCCTCTAGTGTATTTACATGGCTTGAGGGAATTCTCTGTTGAAAGTTTTGGGGCTCTTCTCTTGTGCTTCTTTGCTCTGCAACACTCTCCCCCTCTTTGTCTCTGTCGTCCCTTGACAGGCTTTACTTCTTGTCCTCAGCTTGTTTAAGAGTTCTCGATACACGCACCTAGCGGTCGAAGCGGCAACAAGGATTGTCAGAGAATTTGTTATTTTATCTGATGTAAGTCCTTTGCTTTTGTTTTCCCCTTGATATCCCGTACATCATAAATCTAGATTGCTGCATTTAGTCGGGCTGCCACACACGCCACCAGTGACTAGGAATGTGCTGTTCTTAGTCACTCTCTTGAGCTTTTCAGCCTCTACCTCTTTCTAACTTTTGGTCTTCTGATTTGTATTTGTCTTCACACATCTGACTTGTTGTATTGCTTTGAGTCTATTTACTTGTTGACAATGCACGCTATGAGCGGAAGGATTACTACCTGCCGAATATTGTCTTGCACTTCTTCATGTATAGTTCCTGGCCCTGGTCCGTCCTTCCCATGAAATGTCCTGGTTCTAATTGATCTTTAATTCCAATCCTCAGGACCTGGATGATTCGCGTTATTGCCTGATGCATGCCCCTGCAGGGCTTTGGGCAGAGGGTGGTTCTTTCATTTTATGATCTTCATTCTTTATTGCATAGTTTTTTACTTTGATCTTCTTCTTCTTTTCTTCTTTCTCGATTCCCCTTCCAGACGTCCCTCCTCCTGAACTCTGTCATCCCCAACAGGCTTTTTGTGGCGACGTGAATAGGTTTGTATGGCTGCTTGCTCTCTTTGATTCAGCAAATTGGCGTGACATATCATAAATTCTTTCCACTGGCTTGACTTCACTCCGTCCTCTGGCGCTTGTCGGTGATCCGCAAAAAAGCTGGTTTCATAAGCCACCAGGCATGCATTAAGATTTGAAGTCATTTTGACAAAAATTTCCGAATCAATTTCGAAGAAGCCAGTGAAAAATGCTTCTTCGAAAGTCTGCATATATGTTGACGACAAAAACATAAGTCGAGAATAATACGCCATAAGTGTTAAGCGACTCGAAATGGTAGAAAGATAAAAAATGAGTGCTTTTGATCCTTGCGTAATGCCGATAAAATTCAAGAATGTATATTTTGCATGCTGAAAGACTTTGATTACCGTAAGGATCATACTAAAAATTTTATTCGTCATTTTGACCGCTAAATCCGGGACACCTGAATATCTTGCGATCAAAAATTGCATTTTTTTTACCATGTACTCTTCCATTGGTAGGTAGTTATGTGGCGGACTAGGTAACAATGGATAATTCAGCCATAGAGTATTTATGCTTCCCTGGCGCTGACCTTCCCAAAATTGCATCTAGGAGCGTCTGCGGGGTACGGGGAAAAATGATGGATTGACTTGAAGCACATATGGTGAAGCTTCCCATTGTACCCGCAATGTAGGGTTCTTTTCCAATAGTTTCCGCCTCCATATGGGATTACACTTTTCGAATTCCTCTTGAGTATACTTGACTGTATCTTGGCTGAACTGGAGGTTCGTGTCCGGATCTTTATGTGTAGTATTCTTTATATATTTTCGTGTTTATTCTTTAAGGAGACCATATGGTACATTCAAAATTTGATCCAAATTTTTGCGTTTGATTTGGGCCTTCTTCATCACCTGGATTATTTGATCTTCGAATTCAGCAGTAAGTTGGGACACCAGTAGTGCCCTTTCCGGTCGGCTCAATTCTGCAATGTCCCGAGTATTATGTTCAATGTGGACCTCATGTTCCTCCCTTATCGGTGAATGATATGAGGGGGGGAGAGAGGACGTACCTCAGTCTCTTCAGTAGCCGCGGCGGGTTGTGGAACTACTAGTGTCCCCTCAGTTGACTTCTACTTGAGCTGTTCTCAGAGCTGCGTTATTATCTCCTCTTGTTGCTTAATTTCTGCTTCAGCTTTAGCAATAGTTTCCTTGTTTTTGAGTATCTCTTTAGCTACCACGTCAAGGTGATCAGTGTCCTCTTTACATTGCATAAGGTATCGATTCTCAGCTTTTTTCCATTTAGTTCTTAGAGCCGTAGTGTCATCCATGTACCTCTTTTCCCATTCGGCAATGGTGGTTTGCTCTTGCTTGAGCTGATCTTCATACTTAGCTATCTTTTTTTCCAATTCTGTGATATCCTTTTCTGGTCTTTCTTGCACTTTGATTGGATGATCACTTAGAAGAGCTGTCATGAGCTCTTTGTTTCGGTTTCTTAGGTTTTCTACCTCCTCCATGTATACCTTTATTTTTTATTCCAGTATTTTACTTCTGGTGTTCATTCGGGCCTTCTCGGCCTCGCTCGCTTCATATTTCTTTTGTACCTCTTGCAGTTGTTCTTTTAATTTGGCGTTTTCTGTCATCAAATCGTTGCACTGCTTTTTGGCTTCTAGGACTTCCTTTTCTTTATTTTTTATGTGCTCTCTTTCTAATTTCAAATATGCCGAAAGATTCTTACTCCTTTCTTGAAGCTCATGCTTGTCCTGCATAGGTTGATCGTAGTCTTCATCAGCCTCAAGCATTAATTGTTGTGTGTCCATTGTGGTTTGGATCATGTCTTGCACCACTGGCTTGAGCTGAGCAATGTCGACATTCAACCATGTCCTAGGTATGATTGGAGCTTCTCCGGTCTGTACATCTTTTCCTTGCTCGACATGAACAATTTTGTTGTGTGGTTGTCTAATTTGTAATTGTATGTTTTGTACTTTTTCTTCTTCATCCAAATCAATAGCTTTTGTGGCAATCCCTTGGAAGGTGACGTCCATGGGGGAGGGTTCTGCCACGACCCTTATTGGGGTGAAGGGTTCTTCTTCTTCTACTATTGCTTCGTGAGGCTCTTTCTTTGGTATTTTGATTGACTCTTCCGTTGAAAGTGTTGTCTCTCAGATCTAAAGAGTGGAACTTTCATTAAGTTTAATCACATGCGCTCCTTCTTTGTTGGCTTCTATGCCTTTGGTATTCAACTCTTGGCGGGTAGAGTTGTTATCCACTTTTATGCCCTCTTCTTCATTGTAATTTACCGCATTCAATTCCTCCCATTGTCCATCATCCTTGGATTCACTTTGAATATCTACATTCAATAATGAGGTGCCGGGTTCTTCTTGCGCATCCGAAGATGAGCTTGAATTTTCCAACCCTAATTCCCTGTAGCGGTGTACTTTTGTGAGCTTCTTTTTGGCTTCTATCTCATGTTGGGCCTACTGATAATGATGCCCTTGTACTAGCAAATTGACTTGCCCTTCTATACATTGATGTGTATCCTCGAGGGCTTGAGCTAAATTGTCCTCTATAAGCGGCCTGTGCCCTTCAATTCTTGTTTTTGGAAGCACGTGTATTCTTTTCGTGGCTGGAACTTCCTCTTCCGCTTGCTTTACTTCCCTTACCCTCTTTGTGCCTCTCATTCTGGGTTGAGAGCTAGGTTCTGCCTCTTCCACTATCTTGACTCCTTTTTTCTTTTTAGGAACTGTGGCAACTTTGGCATACTTCACCATAGCAGTTGATGATGGCATTTCCTGCAGGTACTCTCTAATGCCTAAAGCATGGTAAATCAATATTATCAGAGTGACACTACTATTGAGGAACTTCTTATTATTCCACTTCTTCTTTGCTTCAAATAGTCTTTCCTGTATATAAGGAGTCAGATTAATTTGATTCCCAATCTGTTTGATTGCGTGTGATAGCAATTGAACAATAATCTTTTGAGGAGCCGTACAACGATGCATATTTGGGAAGCAGAAGTGCTGGTGGATGAGCCTGACTTCCTCTTCTATGTCAACTCTATTAATGTCTGTGAATGTTCTGGTCTTGGCCCCACGACTCTCTTCCTTTACGACAGTGATGCCGTCCTTCTCCCATCCAAACGCTTCCTTAATCAAACATGTGTGAATTGGATGACTACCCATTCACCTACGCCATCCATTACTCTAGCCTCGAGCACCAAAGGGTCATGTAGTGCAGGCTGTAGTGTATTCATAACTTGAGTGCATCTGTGGAAGTGGGGCTTATAGATCGGTAGTTCAAAATATTGGTGTATGCCCGCTTTTTTCATGATGTCTATTGTAGACGGGAGTCCATGTAGTACTCTGAAATCTTGGGACATGATTGGAAATTGGTGATCTGTATCCATGATTTTGATAGTCGCCAGGAAGAGATACTCCCCAGCCAGTTGATCTTCCCTGAACCAATGTCCCTTTGCTTTGGTGATACTTTGTAGGGGAAACTCCAATACTTCCTCGTGAATTGTTGCTTTCCGAATCTTCAAAAGCCATCTGCACTTGTAAGGAAAAGCGCATTAGCTTCAATAGAAAATGTAGCAACTGTGTAGTGCATTGTAGTAATTTGTTGTCGTTTCATCACTCCGTTCCCCATGGTTCTATAGGTGAGATCTCTTACCAAATCTCTTTATTTCTTTTCCTGAAAGAAAACAATCATTAGTGTAGCCGAAGCATTTATTTAAGTACATAGTATGTACATTCCTAAGGGAGTTGAAGCTATGATCTATTCGCAATTGGAGAATGTGCACCACTAATTTTATCATGTACATCATGTGCCGAATGCATGGCCTTGTAAGGTGGCCCTACTATGCATACTATAGGTGCATGTGACACTCCATGAGTGCAAGTTGTTTTGATGGTTCACTCCTTGCGGTTGCTTTGGTTGCCAAATCCATTTCGTTGGTGCTTTGAAAGGTTGTTTGCTTTCTTCGCCTTGGGCTTCATGTGTTTTCTTTGTTTTCTCAAGTGTCCTCGTATGAGAGGCTCTGCTCTTCATGTGTCTAGGATGATTATGTGTTTGCTTTGTCATTCGAATGTTTTGATGTAATGTATCCTCCTGATTGCGTAATTCTTGCTTGGCTACTTGTTTAACCTTTTTGGGAATCCATATTTGTTGTCGTGCTTTCTGAGCTTCAATCAAAGGCTTAGGGAGCCATACTTGCAAGGGCATTGTTGTTTCAGATTTTTGTGATACTGACTTGTCATTCTTCTTATTCTCTCTACAATTTGGTGATGACATTTCTGGTTTTTGCACTTGATCTTTGCGTACCCATTTGAATTTGTTCTTCCCTTGATGTGAATGTCTGAATGTTGTCCTCCACATTGGTGATCCTACTGTCATATGAGGGCCTTCACAAGAGTTGGGTTCCTGATTGTTTGGTTGTTCATCAACTGAGTAAGGTGGTATCACCTTCTCCTTGGATATATTAGGGTTTCAGCTTCCTGCTTCTTCTAGACTAGTTTCTGAGGTATTGGGGCTGGAATCGTGTTCGACTAGCTCTTTTTTGCATCTTTTTGCACTCTTGATGGTGGTGGGTTGGAGTAAAGGCTTATCTCCTAATAGACTAAAAATTTCCTTATGCCCTATCTTGGCTGAAATATATCCTTGAGCTAGGTTGATGCTGACTTCATTCTCAATGATCCAATCCTGTCCTAGGATCAAATCCTCTATTAAATCCTCGTCTCTGCACACTAAGACTCGTTTTGCCATGGAAGAATTTCCTAGGTGGAGGGATACGTTAGTTGCTCCCATGCATTCTATGATTTGACCTCCAACTCCTACCATCTGAGCTTTTGTGGGAGTCGTAATCAGTTCAAGATTTTCTATGACGTTATTACGTATGCAACTAAGTCTTGCTCCTGAGTCTATCAATGCATCTATCAATTTGTACTCTGTCTTGCCGATTCCTAGGTTTAAATAAGGCTGTGATGTATAGGAATTTGCCGTGTCAGATTTATGGACTTGGTAATTAGCCATAGGTACCGGCTCTTCTCCTCGAAGATACCGTTCATCTCTTTGCCTAATCCATTCTTTCCTTTTCTTGATGCGTTCTAGGGCTTCTTGTCAAGCCTCCTCTCTAATCCGTTCTTCCTCTTTCTTCCTATTTTGAGCACCTACTAGACGTGCTAGCATTTGATCCGTTAATGGCTCCATGAACCGTTTAACTCTGCATCCACTTATGTAGTTAGGAAGAATGTCTCCATCTAAGGTGGCTAAATTAACTGCTCCACTAGTAGAGATCCTATTGATGATCAGAGGTCCATATCCACGTTTTTGTAACTTCTTGGCATGTTGCTTTAAAGTGTACACCAAGACAAAGTCCCCTTCTTTAAGTCCCTTGTCTTTTATATGTCCATCATAATATGCCTTTTGTCTTCTCTTGGCTGCATAGATTCCTGCCACCGCTTGTAACCTAGTTTCATGTAACTTCTCAATTTGGTCTAGTTGTTGGGATAACTCATGTCCGTTCCGTTCATATTGTTGGGCTACTCTCAATGTTGGGATTAAAAAATCAATTGGCAAAATTGCATTCTGCCTGTACACTAAATTGAATGGGGTAGTTCCAATAGCCGTCTTGTATGCTACTCGGAAGGCCCAAATTGCATGGTGCAATTGTTTGTCCCAGTCAGACCTTCCATTATTGAAAATCTTTGTCAACACTGTACATAACACCTTATTGGAACTTTTCGCTTGACCATTGGCTTAGGGATGGTATGGGGCTGATTTTTTGTGGATCACTAAAATTCATTCATTAGAGATTCGATTACTTCGTTAAGGAAATGCGCTCCTCGGTCACTCACAATCTCAATTGGTAATCCGAAACGAGTGAATATATGCTCAAAAAGGAACTTAGCAGTGGTTTGAGCATCGTTCCTCCTAGTAGCCTTTGCTTCTACCCATTTTGTCAAGTAGTCAGTGGCTACTATGATGTACTCAGCATGTGATCCTTTGGCCGATGGATTAATGGGTCCTATGAAGTCAATACCCCATTTAGAGAATGCTCTCGCACAAACCATAGGTCGCAATGGCATATCATCTCTCTGAATTGGGTATTTAGCTCTCTGGCATGTCTCACAACTTCGTACATATGTTTGAGCATCCATATGTAAAGTCGGCCACCACAAGCCTGCGAAAAGGATCATTTTTACAGTTCTTCAGTAGAAAAATGACCTCCTGCTACACCTGCGTGCGCCATCTCTAATATGGGTAAATACTCTCCTTCATGAATACATAATCGTAATTGGTTGTCTTTTCCTCTTCTAAACAAGTTTCTTCCTATGAGAACATAATCCTTGCTCATCTCCTGTAGGGATCGTTTTCTAGCCGCGCTAACTCCTTCCTCATGTTCTCTTGTCTTTAGGAATTTCACTAATGATTTGCTCCAATTGGGTGCTATCGTTGAGAAAGGTATGGACGTATGATCCTGTGGGATTGTCTCTTGGCATTCTGCACAATTACTTACATAGTCATGGACATTCTTAGCCATCTTAGGCCAATATACTCCTAATCTTTTTAATTCCTTGATGGTTCCATGAGTTCCTTGGTGTGTTCTCCATTTGTTCACATGTGTTTGTTCAATTAGCTTCGTTTGTTCGTCTTCCTCGACACATCTTAGCAATACCCCGTTGGGTTCCTTGTAGTACACGCTTCCTGCAATGATATGCAAGCTCCTTGATTGTAAAAGTTCCTTTTTACTTTCCTTATTAATAGAGTGTTGTGGACCATGAGTAAGTATAGGAATTAATTTCTCTGCCCACTTTGGACAAACTTCCAGATTGAACAATTAAGTGTCTGGCAGATCATCGGGTACTCCATTAGGTGGTTCTCCATGTGTTAACCTTGAAAGATGATCAGCTCTCATATGGGTGTTTCCCTTCTTTACTATCACCTCAAAGTCGAACTCCATTAATAGTAGGAACCATCTTACCAATCTTCCCATGTTGAAAGGCTTATTGACTAGATGCAGTAAAGCTTGATGTTCTATGAAAAACTTGAACTTGTTGGCTAAGAGATAGTGTCTAAATTTCTTCATTGCATAGACCATTCCTAATCCTTCTCGCTCGGTAGTGGTATAATTCCTTTCAGCTTGATTTAGTTGTCTGCTTGCATAGGCAATTGGATGATCTAATTTTCCTTCATCGACTGGCTGGGCTAATATACATCCTATTGCATAATTAGACGCATCAACATGAATATGAAAAGGCTTGTTCCAATTTGGCGTTTTCAGAATTGGGGCCATGCTAAGCCTCTTTTTCAACTCATTGAATGCCTTTTCGCACTCTTTCGTCCAAGTGAATCGAGTTAGGAGACCATACAGAGGTTTGGCGATTATGGCATACAGGTGGATAAAGCGACGATAGTATCCATAATGTCCCATGAATGCTTGCACCTCCTTAGCATTCTTAGGTCTAGGGAGCTCTAAGATGACCTTAATCTTATCCTCATCCGTGGATATTCCATTCCTAGGGACTATGTGTCTAAGGATTTTCCCTTGTCTCACCATGAAGACACACTTCTCTGGGTTTAAACAGACTCTGTACTGTCTACATTTATTAAATATCTTCCTCAATTCAGGAATATGATCGTGTCTTTGATTGGAGCATGTACACAGGTCATCTACATATACTTCCATGCTTTTCTTTAGAAATTCCTTGAAAACATGACACATCAATCATTGGAAAGTAGCTGGCGCATTGGTGAGTCCAAACGGCATCACTCTGAAAGCATAGTCTCCCCATTCAGTCGCGAATGCGGTCTTATGTTGATCCCCAGTAGCAATAGCTACTTGATTGTATCCTGAGAATCCGTCTAAGAAGCTATATACTTCTTTTCTTGCTACTCTTTCCAATAGATGGTCCGTAATAGGTAATGGGTAGCTATCACGTATGGTGGCTGCATTGACCTTTTTCAAATTAATGCACACTCTCAATTTTTCGTTCTTCTTAGGCACTACTAGTGGTGATACCCACTCGGTGTGTTCTATCTCATATATGAAGCTTGCCGCTAGTAGTTTGTCTATTTCTTGCTTAATTTTAGCAGCATATATCTCATTGTATGTATATGGCCGTTGTTTTGATGGTTTTGCATCTGCCGTCATTGGTATCCTATGAGAACAAATCGAGGGTTCCACACCTTTGAGATCTTTATACGTCCATGTGAACACATCTCGATATTCTCGGATCAGTTGGATTAACTCTTCCACCGACACATCTTTGCCTATGTAGGTACTTCTTTTTTCTCCCTCTTCCACTGTTACTATAATTTTTTTGTTTGTTCTTTGTTGTCGTATGCTTCTCCATCCCGAGCCTCTCGTTTAGGCATTTGAATAGCTATCTTTCTCTCCTCTACTTTGTATCTTTTAAAATGTTCAGGAACTTCAAATGGATCTGGGTTTGGATCGGTTTTACTCATTTCTGCTTCTTGTTCTAGTTCTTTGGGAGCGGCTTCTATTGCCAAGATCTTTGTTGGTTCCTGTTTCTCCCTGGTTCGAATGGTGTCCAGGTAGCTTTCTTCGTAATCGAATTCTGGTTCCATTTCTATACTCTCATACTCTTCTTTCCATTCTTTTTCCAAGACTTCCCCTTCTTCTACTTCTTGAAGGACAACCATGTAAAGATTTATATCATAGCCTTCCTCATCTACGCACTCGTTCATTGTCAAGACTTCCTCATTCACACACACATCTAAGGTTGCTAGGATTTCCATCCATCCATGCGGTTCAAAGGTCTCATCCGGAAAGATTTGAGGCATGTACCTTGGGTCCTCTACAGATCTATAGTTAGGATGTCCTATTGGCCATATCTGTCTGTTGTCTTCTTCTCTCTTGGCTTCCTTGCACATCCATAACTAAGCGTCCTCGTGTATCCATGATTGATCACTTGTTCCAGCACTATGAATAGATAGGTCGTCTTCCTCCTTGTGTATGGGATTCCATTGTAGTGGAGGAATATCTCGATATGCAAACGTATGCAAGTTATCTTGGTTGTATTTCCTTGATGTTGTAGGTACAATGAATCTCTTCCCCAGTCTTGTACTACTCGCATTTGTCTCATGAAGGGTCGTCCTAATATCATTTCGTAGTTGTTCTCTTTTTCGAACTTACAAATGGCTAATGTGTGTTCAAATTCTACTCCACATGTGGTTAATTTGATTCTTTCCAATATTCCTAAGGGTTTCTCCACATGACCATCTGCTAATTGGAGCTTCATGCATGTGGGTCGTAAGGCAGGTTTTCCCCATTTCTCCCAAATCTCCTTGGTGGCGATTCCTACCCCGGCTCCTGTGTCCAGTATAGCCTTGGTCATGTACCCATTGTATGTGACAGGTAGACATGTATTGCCTTCGTCTCCTTCACTAAACTCTCCCACTTTATCAACTCGGATTTGTATTTTAGATGTGTTCTCGTTTCCCTTTCCTTCCTTTTCTTCCTTCTCTCGTCCTAATTCTAATTGTCTCGCTAATTGCCTCCATAATTGTGGTTTTACCTGAAGTAATTCTTCCATGGTTAATTTGCATTGTACTTTTGTCTTCTTAAGTTCTGTTAAATTGTGTGAACTCTTGTGTGACTTCCCTTTCCATTTCCATGTACTGTGGGTGCTCGTATTATAGACTCCTTTTCGTATTCTCCCATGTAATTAGGCAATGTTGAAATGCTGTGGGCTTCTTCTCTATTTCTATCGAGCCTTGATGCTTCCTCATATACTTCTTCTAGGTTAGGGTTTGGTTGATAAACTTCCACATCTATTTCCTCAAAAGGAGGCTTCGATACTCCATTTTTCTTCCATTGTTCTTCTCGGATTCTATTCCATAACGCCTTTGGCCATTCTGCCTCTAGGTCAGGTATGGTTGACAGTGGTTCATCCTGGGTTCTAGTTCGCTCGCGCTTGTCATCCTTCCCTCTAAGTTCTTTATCCAAGGCCTCGACGTGATCTTTATATTGATTATCTGGTATTCTCGTCTGTGGTAGGGCTGGAATAGTCTTTTCTAGGGTAGCTTGGGCAACCTTTATAAGCTTTCGACATATTGCAAGCCTTTCTTTTTCTAATTCTCCTTGTGGGTAAAGTTTTTCATGTTGTTCTACTTTCGCTCCAGTCTTAATTCTAGCTTGGTAGGCCTTCAGCCACATGTCTAGGTCATCGGATTTTGGGTCAGCTAAAATGGATTCCGGTTTCTCTAATTCTTGAATAGGTGGTGGAATGGGCACTTCTTTCTGAATTTCCTGTTCCTTTTGTTCTTTCATGCTTCTAGTTTGTTTCTTATTATCTTGACTTTTGTTTTTCATCCATTTATCTTTGAGTTTTTCTCTTCTTTCCTTCCATTTCTCTGCTTTAATGGTCTGGGTACTCTCACGTGGATCCTCTGAATCTTCAACTATTTGAATCTTGGGACTTACCATTCTTTTGCTCTCTCGTTCCTGTTCTGGTTGTTTTCCTTTTTTGTTCTTTCATTTGAGCTCTAGTAATGGCCTTTAAAGGTATAGTATATTCCTTATCACTTCCAGATGCTTCTATCACTTCAATTACATTAATTGGCGTAGTGTCCAAGACTTTGGTTGGATTCTTAGGGCAGTCCCTGAAAAGGTGTTCCTTTCTGCAATCATTGTAATATCCTTCCCAAGTCCTAGGGGGTGGTGGGTTGTAAGGCCGAGGACATTCTCTAATAAAATGGTCTCCCCGCATCTATAACAAGGTCCTCTCGGCACAGGTGGTCCAATGGGTGGTCTCATGGGTGGTTGTGCTTTAGGTGCAGTATACATCAAAGTTGCTACCTCCATTCCATAAGCTTGATCATATCCTTCATATCCATAATAAGCCGAATCATAGGCTGATTCATACTCTATCGTGTTATGGATAATAATCTCCTGGGGCCACAAGTTCACTCCAAAGTTTTGATGGAGGAGGAAAGAAAATGCATGCGCAATTGGATATCCACCTCCAGTGGTCACTTCCTGTAACCTCCCTTTCTTCACTCAACCCCCTCCTTTCACGTCGGGTTCACTCTTGTGGTCCGGTTCTTGCGCGCTTAGGGGTGCACTCAGGGTGCCAAGAAAATTTGACTTGAACTTGAAATGATAGGTTCACTTTGTCGGTGCGAATGACACGATTGGTGAAAGCTTAAGTGAGTGAAACCCAACTTACGAAACCTCAAAGCTTTATCTTCAACACTTATTACTGATTAAGAATGATTCATCTAGATTCGGCAAAACAATACTTTCAAAATCAGATCTCCATTCTCAAGACACAAAGGTATTCATTTCAAGTATAATTTTTGTGGATTTGTTAGCCAAAATGAACCATAATTTCAGTGAAGAGATCAAATTTGAAATCATGACTCATTGAAATTAGAATTCAACGTTTACATAGTTCATAAGTAACAAATTATCGACTCCATACAAAGTCTTTGTTATGAACTTAGTGAAATTACTTTGTTGAATTCAGTGATGAGCGTTATAGCTGATTCGAATGGTCAATGTTTCAACCCACTGTTTCACACTTCAAATCATAACAGAATCTAATTATGGAAAATCCGACATAAGTACTCATTCTCAGAGAATAGCATTCTCTATCATTCACAGTTTAAGTTGATAAACAAATAGAGAACTTTTGTTCTGGTCGTAACTCCAACTTGCGTGGTACGAATTGGATTCAGAGCACTATTCTCCATTAGCTAAGAGAATTTCTCCAGTTAGCGAGAGCAAGACTTTTTTTTTTACGATCAAAATTTTTAATAAATATTAAATATTTGTTACGAATCTGGAATATGCTAACTGAATTCGCTATACACAGAAGAATGTTTTCTGTCCAGTCTGCACAAACTAATGGACACTAAATAGATCTTTTTATACCATCAAATCTCGTGGTACATAGTTTTGAAATAGAAGATTGAACAGACATAAGGGATACGCAAATAACCTTATCTGATGAGAAGTCTAATTTGATAGAAAACAAGTTTGTGACAACAACGCATGGATATTTTCACAGATGAATATTGCAAAGACATACAATTCACAAACTGTACCTTCTTCAAACTCGACAGCATAAAGTTCCTGGCGAAATTAATGCCCTCTGGTTTTAAGCATCCGAGCTTCAGAGGTCAGCATTCAATCTAGGTCGATAGCCTTCAGGTCCGTAGATAGCTCTACTCTCTCTCTCTCTCTCTTCTTTTATTCACATCTATCAATATGTAAAGAGCCTGAGTTTGCCCCTTAAATGTTAAGAACCTGTATCTGTTCAAAAACTTTTGTCCTTCTTCACGTACAATACTTGATGTCTACCATTTAAAGGAAACATATACGCAGACAAAGCACGTGACATAACACAACAATTTCACTGAATCACTGTTCTGAAATGATTATCGTCATTGCAGCAAGCGAAAAAGAAATTCGCATGATTTGCATCACAAGTCAAAAGATCGCATACGAAGAGGAAGCCCAAATGATGGTTAGAGTGATCCTTGTAGGCTATTTCCTCACATACTGTGTATTACTTTCTATTGTTCAAGTTCCAAACTTTGTTTAGAATCATACATAACAAACATTCGATCCACAAGAAGTAATTGCACAGCAACAAAGACATTCAATTCTACAACCATCATATTTAAACCTGTGAAAACATGCATTTCAAGATGTTTCTAACACAAAGGAAAACTATCTATCACAGAAAGATAGTTCTACAAAAGTTCTGCAAAAGATATGCATCATACTATAATTTTCAATTCCTTAGACGAGTACATGGGAATCCATTCGTACTCTCATGATTGAAACTTTCTTTTATGTAAAATCTGAGTGTTAGCGTGGTAAACTTTGCGTAAGCCAAAAATAACATCGCACAAACTGTATTCTTATTAATCAGGCTTTTGTATGATGTTTGAGAATTTTCCCACACACAAAGGGTATTGTATTTCTGTTATACCATTACAGGTAATAAAACATAAAAGAGAACAACATGAAAAGTAAATCGTAAGAACAAAGAGTTCATCGTTTCAACAACGAAATGACCTGAATTTCAGCCAAGCATAGTGAAACCTCTGATTTTTGCTCTTCGCGAATCTTGTTGCAATTGAATAGGTCTATCAGTTTCCTTCTTTAGAAAGAAGTTACTCCGTATGTTCCTGATTTGTGGAGCTCACCGCATTCTTACAGTTATCTTTTTTGTACTCTAGCAGCTAGAATCCCCGTTCAAAACTCATTTACTATCTCCCATGCACTTAGCAGCAGATTCGCAGTTCAGGGAATCAACAACGTGCCTTTTTCTCTTGTCGTCTCTCGAATTCTTTCTCCAAGTAAAGGCAAACTTCTTTTGATTCTGAGCCATGTCCTCGTGCTCCTCTCTGATTTTCCTTTTAATCCCTTGCAGTGTTGGCCTTCGTTTCCTCACAAAAATAAATCTGAAGAGTGCCCTGCATACCTTTTTCCTCTATGCTATCTTCCCCAAAAGAAAAAACGAAGAGAAATTCTCGATCAGCTACCCCTTCCAGAGTTGAACAGAGACCAGCGTCGTTCATAGTCTCCCCCCAGACTTCTCATGTCCGTTCCCCGAATATCTATGCCTCCTCTGCTCCTTTTTTCTCCAACCCTTCTCCCCCCCTCGTTCCTTTTTTGATAAGGAAATCATTCCCCAGTACACGTTTTTTGAAATCCCAAAAAGAAGCCCCTTTTGTTGCCCTGCATAATTCTGCTATAAACATATCAACCAAGAGTCACCCACGAAGAGGAGAAAGCTATTTTTCTTGACATTCTTTGCTCATGAGGTAGCCCATCTCGTCGACCAACAAGTTGTCGTGTTACCTCCAAATACTTCTCATCAATTATCTAATCAACTCTTCAAGTACCTGAAATCAAACGTATTTTCCTGCCAAATAGAACCACATTAGTGCATAAAAACCAACCATTTTCTAAGCTAACATACTCCCCTCTTCTTATTTGCGAAGTCGTCCTCGACAAGCCATTCTTGCTGCAATAAAATCCAAACAACCATGAACATGTCAATTTACAATTGGTTCACATACCTTTTCATCGAGCCATCATTCCAAGTGGACCTGCACTCATTGAAGCTATTAGTGCTAAAAAAATCACTCATGAATACATACAAATCAGTCACTTCCAAATGATCCAAGAACATGCACATATATGCAACTCCAATTCCACATACATCAAATTGCTCATGCATTCCATTATGAACATAGTCTCAACCAAAATAACACATGCATACCTTTCCATGTTTTACACATTCAACTGTCACTGCGAAAAAACAGAAATGGAAATACCGAAATGAACAACAACAACTGAAATGAATCCAACAGGAGATGCAACATACCCAAAATGCATACCCCATTATTGCACCTACCATTCGCTATGTACAATTATTCCATGACTAGACGTTCCCGAAGAATCCCCATCGTCGTCCTACAGAAGCCATCGAGACTCGAGTACAAGTCAAGACCTACATAAAAACCCTAGAGTGCCCCACACACTGGAAAACCCTCGGATAAAGCACACAAGTTATAAAGCAAGACCGTTGCATTACCTCGCTAAAGCCTCATCCATAAGTACATATAGAGTCTCCGTGCCTTCAAGAATGTTGATTCAAAGTGAGCTGATCTGTCACAAGCCATCACATATCAATCACACAAGCAAATAACGTTCCCTTCTAGGCGATCATCGCCCTCTCCTCTCTCTCTCTCCCCCTCAGGAGTGGGGAATAATTTCATAGGTAAATTTTATTTTAATCACACGTTGGCCTGCATTGACATTGGATGTGATTCGTGGACCTGACCACCCGATCAGGTTGATTCCACCCATCTACCAATGCAATGCAGCGCACAACACACAAACACGCAATGATAACACATAACATATATAAGCTAGCCCATAACGAAGCTGGATACGGCTCGTGGTCGTGACTACCCAACCACGACGGCTCCACCTACCTACCAACCCGTTATGGCGCGTAGCTAAGACATAAACATATACATCCCAAGCCTATGGCGAAACTAGCTGCGGCTCGTGGTCCTAACCACCCGGCTAGGATAAATCCACCCACCTACTAGCCCACCATAGCGCATTGGTACGATCACAACAACACAAATTTTTTTCTTTTCCTTTCTTTTTCTTTTTTTTTTCATAGTTAATTAATTTGGCCAGTCCTAAGAATTAGGGAGAGGAAGAAAGGGATTTTCCCCACTTTTCCCACACATGCATGCAAACATATACACTCTAGCCTTTGACAGATCAACCACCTCTTCACTCCATTCTCTCAATTACAGACACTACATATGTATTCATCGAGTTGACTTTTCACTTGGTAACTACAGCCGGCTATGCCTTAGTCCCTCCTGTACCTATCCTTAGACGATCTAGAATGTGGGTCTCCGGGATGTCTCATGTAGCCTCACATCGTACTCGCATCCCAACGAGTTCCCTAGGGCGAGTCAGTCTCAACTTCAGGAGCTCCGTCATCACTTCCTATCGTCAACACATCTACCCAAGCCCAAGTGATATCGTTTTCTTCGTTAGGCATTTCCCTCGAAGGGTCGAAATAGTAATATTGATCCCCCGCCCATCCTACATGTCGGGTCAGGTATTCCTCAAAACACTCAATATAAAACATAACATCCAAACCCTGGTTTATAAAGCATACCAGCCAGTGCCCTTCCTCCACATCATATTTCGTCTCAAAGTCGTCGACATCTATGTCCATGCGGGCGAATGTTTGATCTGAGAAATATATCCTTAGCTCGTACAAATAGATTGAGTTATTTGATCTGTCATTTTGTTACTTAGCTCCTAACAGTCTCTGCGCAACACAGGAAAAATAATTAGAAATCCAAAATTCTTGAGCTAGCAAGGAAGAATATTTATGACACACAAATCATAGCTTACATATGCGCATATATATATATATATATATATATATATATATATATATATATATATATATATATATATATATATATATATATATATATATATATATATATATATATATATATATATAACTATACATCTATGTACAAGGAGTCTACTACGTCCTTCTGCTTGGATCTCGTCTGGCTTCTCCCGTCCTAATGCTACTTGAAATATGGTTTAACGCGAAGCGCGTTAACCTTCACGGGAGCACATTCTTCTCCTAAATCTTGAATTTGCATGGAACCATTGGAGTTGAGTTCCACCACCTTAAACGGTCCTGCCCATCATGTCTGTAACTTCCCTGGGAATTTATAATATTTACTATCATAGACTAGCACCAAATCTCCTTCTTGAATCGAATAGGTCTTGAGATTCTTGTCGTGCCTCTCCTTACATCTTTTCTGAATAGCTTCCAGACTTTGTTGTGCAAGGAGTCTCTTTTCTTCTAGCTTGAACAGTTGTATGTACCTCTCCTTCAATGACTCTTCCTCTCCCAGCCTAGCCTCGATGGCCACTCTTAATGTCGGCACTTCTTTTTCGATGGGAAAGATGGCTTCCTCGCCATATACTAGGGAGAACGGAGTGCTCTTAGTCGTCACTCGGTAGGATGTTCGATATGCCCACAAAGCTTCCAAAAGTCTTTCATCCCAGTCTCGCCTATGCACAGCTACTGTCTTTGTCAGAATCTGTTCCAGAACCTTGTTGGTGACCTCCACTTGTCCATTTGCCCTCGCGTAATATGGAGTGCTTTTTCTATGTTTGATCTTATATAATTCCATTAACTCCTCGATCAATTCGTTGACAAAATGTGTTCCTCTATCACTCACTATCTCCAACAGGCATCCGAATCGAGTGATAATTTGTTCATACAAAAATTTAGCTACATCAACAGCTCGGTCAGTCTTCAGAGCTTTAGCCTCTACCCACTTGGTAACATAGTCAGTGCAGACCAAGATATACCTATTGGATCTACGTCTTGAGGGAGGATCAATAGGCCCCACAAAATCGATTCCCCATTTTTCAAAAGGCTTAAGAGCCAGCACTGGCGTAAGAGGAGCAGCATGTGCTAACATTGGTTTGCCCATTCTTTGGCATCTGTCGCATTTCTTACAGTATGTGTGAGAGTCTTTGAACAGTGTTGGCCACCAATACCCAGCCAATAAAATCTTTCTTGTCGTCAGTTCACCAGCAAAATGCCCACCGCAGGGTTCATCATGTAATGCTCTCAACACTAGGGTTGCTTCTTCTTCCTCGAGACACCTCCGATAAATGCTTTCATGTACAAAATATCGATAGAGCTGCCCACCAATGATGCTATGGTGCTTCGCCAATGCTAACAGTTTTTGCTTCTCTCTCTTGCTTGCTCCTGGCGGATATTTAGTGGTGCACAAGAAGTTCACCAAGTCGGCATACCAAGGTACTTTAGCATCAACCTGGAATAGATGCCCATCAGGAGCATCATCGGGCACACCAGAGATTGGCTCCTCATTAACAATTTGAGATAAATGGTCAGCCAATATATGCGCTTTGCCTGGTTTGGTTACCACTGTGAACTGAAATTCTTGGAGGAGTAGCATCCACCTCATCAATCGCCCTGATAGCTCGGGTTTATTGATGATATACTTAAGGACTTCATGATCCACATAAAACGTGAAATGCTTTCCCATCAAGTAATGCCGATACTTGTTCACCGCAAAGATCATCGAGAGGCATTCCTTTTCTGTAGTTGTGTAGTTTTTTCCCGTGCTATTCAAGTTTCGACTTGCGTAATAAATAGGGTGGTCCAATTTCTTTTCATCAGCTTGGCATAGCACTGCTCCAACCGCAGTATGAGAAGCGTCGGTATGCACATGAAACTCTTTCGTCCAGTCGGGTGCTACCAAAATCGGTGCATTTATCAATTTATTTTTGATCAATTCGAATGGCAACTTGACACTCTCCAGTCCATTGGTATTGTTGGTCTTTTTCCTCAAAAGATTCGTTAGTGGTGCTACTATTGATGCAAAATTTAATATAAATCGTCGATAATAACTAGCATGTCCCAAGAATCCTCTGAGTTGCCGCAAGTTTTGCGGAGGTGGAAGTTGTCCAATTTTTTCCACTTTATCCTCGTCAACCGCGATCCCTTTTTTGGAAATAACATGTCCCAAAAGCAATCCTCTTCGTACTGTACACTTTTCAGGATTTAATGCGATGCCTTTTTCGATGCTTCTTCTTAAAATAGCTTCGATCCTCTCCATCATGTTTTCATCATTGCCCCTGATTGCAAAATCATCGAGGAATATCTCCATCCAATCCTGCAAATAGTCTTGATATGCAGCTATCATTGCCCTCTGGAATGTGGCCGGTGCATTGCATAATCCAAATGGCATCACACGATATGCATGCGTACCCCATTCTGTGGTGAAAGTAGTTTTTGATTGATCCTCTTTATGGATTTGGATCTGGTTGTACCCGCTGAAACCATCCAAAAATGAGTACAATTTATGGCCAGCCACTCTGTCCAAGATTTGATCAGTGAATGGCAAAGGGAAGTGGTCCTTTTTTGTGCGCTCGTTCAACTTTCGATAATCTATGCAAATACGTATTATCTTATTTTTCTTCGGAATAACTACAATTGGTGATACCCATTCGCTGGATGCGATGGGATATATGAATCCTACTTCCAATAATTTAGTCAATTCGAGCTTGATCAAGTCCGAGTAGACTGGATTCATCCGCCTGAGTCGTTGACATATTGGTCGGGTACCTTCTTCCAAGTCTATATAATGTTGGCAGATTCGGGGATCAATTCCTCTCAGATCACTGTATGACCATGCAAAGGCCTTGCTAAAATTTTTGAGTGCCAGTTTAATACAATCTCGTACTTCATCTGGTAGCTCTGACCCCACACTCAAGAACTTTTCTGGAAAAACTTCCCATTTTTCCAACTGAGCTTCTCGCGAATATTCCTTATTCCTTGATGACACTGTGATTGGAACGTGCTCTCCAATCACGCATGCATGGTTGGCCAGTAAATCAATGTTTTGTTCTTTTTCAACCGCACCTAATTTCTTAAGTTCACCTTTTGCAATGGCTTCCCGCACTTTAGTCTTACTTTCCGCTTCTCTGTATGATTGTCGACTTCTCCTTAGAAGCTCTTCTTCTAGCATTCTAACCCTTTCTCTCAACTGTTGCACTTCCATTGTCGGAGCTAACTCCAGTTTCAACTCTTCTTTTGAAGTTCCCTTCTCCAGGGATTGAGTAGCTTTATTTTCCTTTGCGTCTATACTCAACATGTAGCACTCAAATTCACTTGTATGTGTCAACCATCCCAGCAACTCCTGGTCTGAATCATCCTTGTAACATAGAGGATCTATGTACTCACCCACTTTCGCATGTTAGAGGTTGGCCAATTGCAGATTAAATCCATCCTATAAAAGGTCCTTGGAAGTCTCCGTGCACAGGGAAAATCTTACGCGCGCCATTTCTTGTCTAACCTTTTCCTTTGCTTTTTGTTCCCTTTCCTCAGCTATTGTCGATTTCTTGCCGGTCAAGTTTGGAGACACTTGAAGTTGTATTCGATCAGCCTTCGGTCCAATTATGATAAATCCTGTGCGCCAATCGTACACACATTCGGCTTGCACCAGCCATGGCCGTCCAAGTAAGATCGAGAAGGTAGCCTCTGAGGTCCTTGGTCTTACTATCAGATAATCATCTTTAAACTCTAGACCGCCCACAACTGTGCTTACATTCTTTAAAAGACTTGCAGGCTTCACTTGTGTTTGATCTGCCATTCTCAAGGACATCGGAGTTTCTTCCATGTGGTTGAGGCCCAAAGCTTTCATCATGTATTCAGTCATAAGGTTGACTGCGGCTCCACTATCTAACTGAGCACCGGGGATTGCATATCCTTTAATCTCGACTGTCACAGCTGGATCATTCGAATCAATTTGCATCGTAATACTTTGAATGATCCCTTGGACATCTTTATCTTGTCTCTTTTTATCTCGAGCTTTCCTCATCTTCTTAATATATTCGTTGTAGAATTGTTTCCTATATGCAAGTGAACATTTCAGCAATGTGCCAATGTCTAGCGTGACTTTTGTGTCCGCGAGCAACTTTACAATATCCACTTCTTCCAAACTTTGTCTTTCCTTCCTACTCTTAGGAGCCTTCAATCTTTCAGTGAATGGTGCTATGCCTGGCGCAAACTCCTTGGTCACTGGTGGAAGAATCTCTATCTCTTCCCCATCCTCAAACTCTTGCTGCTCATCAAATCCTCCAACTTGGTTTTCTACCTCTTCATGTTCGGGTATCTTCTCTTGGCTTGCTTTTTTGCTTTTGTCTTAAGGATGCTTCTTTAAATACTCTTGAGTCCTTGTGACTACTGCCACAGTTGGCTCTTTATGTGGTTTCTTGGCCTGGTAAGCATCTACAAAGTGCATTGACGAGCTAGAGCCTTCTTGAGGGTTCGGTGTCTTGAACACTACTCCGATCGTAGGAACGTGCTCTTGAGCTCTCAATGTGGAATGCATCTGAGTATCAACATAATTCGAGGACCCTACTGGTCCCTTATCCTTGCCAGTGGAAGCTCTTCGTTTTGGGCAATCTTCATCAAAGTGGCCCTCTCCACTACAGTACCTACATAGTGGGGTATAATCAATTGGTTTCTTTTCGTTTGGACATCTAGATTGAGTATGGCCAAAGCCATGGCATCTCCAGCACTGGATTGGACCATCTCTCCTTTGATCACGTGCGGCTGCTCTTGGATAGTCTCCTCCTTGACCCTGAGCACCATATCCATAAGTCGGTCTGTTTTCCCAACGAGATGTAGGTGGGACACTTTGAGCGGGCAATCCCGTGTAGGGTCTTTCTCTTGTATCTCCCGATTTCATGGTCCTCTCTTCATAGGCTCTCTTATTGTAACATCGGTCCTCCGTGTGATTTGTTCTTCCACAAAAAGTACAACACATTCTAGGTGGTGATCATCTGTGAATACTCTCGAGACTGTACGGCATTCTGAAGCCAAATGGTCGTAACCATGGCACTTTCCACACCATGTGTTCGATCTAAACACTTGGTTGGGGTTTGTAGTTACCTCTAGTTTTATTGTGTATGTTTCCTGGGTCATTGTGGCAGCTTTTATAGCTTGCGTGACCAACTCCAATATTCGTTCTTCAGTTAGAGCAGGCTTTACCTCGCCTGGCGTGCTAGTGGCAGCTACAAAAGCTGGGGTTGTCAATGCGGGACTTCCTTGGCCAGGATCTTTCATCGGTATGTTTCCTAGGCCTCCCATTGGCTCGCATAAGAGCTCCATCTTCCTCTGTTGACATAATTGTACTTCCTCCCAAAGCCTTGCTTGTTCTTTAGCATCCATTAAAGTTGCCGGTCTTGTCAGGCTGATATGCTGCTGTGCCGTAGGATCTCTCAATCCCGAAATGAATCTTCGTTTCAATGTCTCATCGTTCGGGGCATTCGCACCCATCTTTCTTACCAACGTTTCCATTCTCTGAATGAAGTTATCGATGCTCTCATTGACTCCTTGTCGCAAGTAATCCATCTGTTGGGCCAATCTATCTTGGAAGCCTTGTCGTCGAAACTTTGCCAAGAAGGCTTCCTTGAGCATCTGATAAGTTCCACGCTCTTGTGGTGTCAAAGTCCCATACCAATTGGCTGCCTCATCACGAAGAATAGCTGGAAAAATCCTCAACCTTTGACCCTGGTCAACTACCTCATTGGCCTCACAAGTAACCTCAAACAGTTGGATAAAACTATCAGGATCCTCGTCCCAAGCACCTGAGAACTTGGTGAAGTCCCCCAAGTGAACCGAAATCCGCTGAGCCATTTCAAACAGAGATGTGATATCAATATCACTTCGATCCCAGAAATTTAGCGCACGTGGCCTCAGGATCCCTCCTTCAAACTTCCGCACTTGATTCGCGACTCTCCTACGGGAGTACACGTTTTTGGCAGATTTCTTCGAGCCAGTCGAGGTTGACTCAACTTGCGATTCCCACCTCTTCCTTTCTCTTTCAAGGGCTCTTCTCTGAGCGCATTCCTCTCTTTGAGTTTGTGTTGCTCCTGAGGATGAGTTCCCCTCACTCATGTACTAGATCTGGAGTCCGCAAGCTCGGCCAACATGTGGCGCTAGGCGAACCTATGGCACTCTCTTATAGAGACGTGCCAAGCTATTCCCGGCAGACGCACCAAAATGATAGGTCTCTAAACCCAAGGAAAAATGCCCATATGTAATTGGATTTGCTCGGATTTTTGTTTCCCAATAGGTCCTTTTCGCCTCGGAAGCACTGAATGTGCGTAGTTACCACCACTTGATGATCCCCAGTAGGATCGCCAAATGTTGAATCTTTTTTCCCACGAGAAAGATGATTATCCCAGCCTTTACTCCGCTCAAACGCCTCGGAATCGGTCCACTTGGATTACCTAGGAGATCACAATTATCTCAAAATGGATACTTCCTTTCTATATGACTAGCTCATATGCTTCCTGGCAAACACACCAAAATGTTATCTCTCTTAGTCCAAGGGAAAGTGCCTTTACACAATGATATTTTACCCAACTCTCTTGATACTAGGTCAATTTTGGTTTCCCCTAAGTCCACAAGTTCACTCCAAAGTTTTGATGGAGGAGGCGAGAAAACGCATGTGCAATTGGATATCCACCTCCAGTGGTCACTTCCTGTAACCTCCCTTTCTTCACTCAACCCCCTCCTTTCACGTCGGGTTCACTCTTGTGGTCCGGTTCTTGCGCGCTTAGGGGTGCACTCAGGGTGCCAAGAAAGTTTGACTTGAACTTGAAATGATAGGTTCACTTTGTCGGTGCGAATGACACGATTGGTGAAAGCTTAAGTGAGTGAAACCCAACTTATGAAACCTCAAAGCTTTATCTTCAACACTTATTACTGATTAAGAATGATTCATCTAGATTCGGCAAAACAATACTTTCAAAATCAGATCTCCATTCTCAAGACACAAAGGTATTCATTTCAAGTATAATTTTTGTGGATTTGTTAGCCAAAACGAACCATAATTTCAGTGAAGAGATCAAATTTGAAATCATGACTCATTGAAATTAGAATACAACGTTTACATAGTTCATAAGTAACAAATTATCGACTCCATACAAAGTCTTTGTTATGAACTTAGTGAAATTACTTTGTTGAATTCAGTGATGAGCGTTATAGCTGATTCGAATGGTCAATGTTTCAACCCACTGTTTCACACTTCAAATCATAACAGAATCTAATTATGGAAAATCCGACATAAGTACTCATTCTCAGAGAATAGCATTCTCTATCATTCACAGTTTAAGTTGATAAACAAATAGAGAACTTTTGTTCTGGTCGTAACTCCAACTTGCGTGGTATGAATCGGATTCAGAGCACTATTCTCCATTAGCTAAGAGAATTTCTCCAGTTAGCGAGAGCAAGACTTTTTTTTTTACGATGAAAGTTTTTAACAAATATTAAATATTTGTTACGAATCTGGAATATGCTAACTGAATTCGCTATACACAGAAGAATGTTTTCTGTCGAGTCTGCGCAAACTAATGGACACTAAATAGATCTTTTTATACCATCAAATCTCGCGGTACATAGTTTTGAAATAGAAGATTGAACAGACATAAGGGATACGCAAATAACCTTATCTGATCAGAAGTCTAATTTGATAAAACACAAGTTTGTGACAACAACGCATGGATATTTTCATAGATGAATATTGCAAAGACATACAAGTCACAAACTGTACCTTCTTCAAACTCGACAGCATAAAGTTCCTGACGAAATTAATGCCCTCCGGTTTTAAGCATCCGAGCTTCAGAGGTCAGCATTCAATCTAGGTCGATAGCCTTCAGGTCCGTAGATAGCTCTACTCTCTCTCTCTCTCTCTTCTTTTATTCACATCTATCAATATGTAAAGAGCCTAAGTTTGCCCCTTAAATGTTAAGAACCTGTATCTATTCAAAAACTTTTGTCCTTCTTCACGTACAATACTTGATGTCTACCATTTAAAGGAAACATATATGCAGACAAAGCACGTGACATAACACAACAATTTCACTGAATCACTGTTCTGAAATGATTATCGTCATTGCGGCAAGTGAAAAAGAAATTCGCATGATTTGGATCACAAGCCAAAAGATCGCATACGAAGAGGAAGCCCAAATGATGGTTAGAGTGATCCTTGTAGGCTATTTCCTCACATACTGTGTATTACTTTCTACTGTTGAAGTTCCAAACTTTGTTTAGAATCATACATAACAAACATTCGATCCACAAGAAGTAATTGCACAGCAACAAAGACATTCAATTCTACAACCATCATATTTAAACCTGTGAAAACATGCATTTCAAGATGTTTCTAACATAGAGGAAAACTATCTATCACAGAAAGATAGTTCTGCAAAAGTTCTGCAAAAGATATGCATCATACTATAATTTTCAATTCCTTAGACGATAACATGGGAATCCATTCGTACTCTCATGATTGAAACTTTCTTTTATGTAAAATCTGAGTGTTAGCGTGGTAAACTTTGCGTAAGCCAAAAATAACATCGCACAAACTGTATTCTTATTAATCAGGCTTTTGTATGATGTTTGAGAATTTTCCCACACACAAAGAGTATTGTATTTCTGTTATACCATTACAGGTAATAAAACATAAAAGAGAACAACATGAAAAGTAAATCGTAAGAACAAAGAGTTCATCGTTTCAACAACGAAATGACCTGAATTTCAGCCAAGCATAGTGAAACCTCTGATTTTTGCTCTTCGCGAATCTTGTTGCAATTGAATAGGTCTATCAGTTTCCTTCTTTAGAAAGAAGTTACTCTGTATGTTCCTTATTTGTGGAGCTCACCGCATTCTTACAGTTATCTTTTTTGTACTCTAGCAGCTAGAATCCCCGTTCAAAACTTGTTTACTATCTCCCATGCACTTAGCAGCAGATTCGCAGTTCAGGGAATCAACAACGTGCCTTCTTCTCTTGTCGTCTCTCGAATTCTTTCTCCAAGTAAAGGCAAACTTCTTTTGATTCTGAGCCATGTCCTCGTGCTCCTCTCTGATTTTCTTTTTAATCCCTTGCAGTGCTGGCCTTCGTTTCCTCACAAAAATAAATCTGAAGAGTGCCCTGCATACCTTTTTCCTCTATGCTATCTTCCCCAAAAGAAAAAACGAAGAGAAATTCTCGATCAGCTACCCCTTCCAGAGTTGAACAGAGACCAGCGTCGTTCATAGTCTCCCCCTAGACTTCTCATGTCCGTTCCCCGAATATCTATGCCTCCTCTGCTCCTTTTTCTCCAACCCTTCTCCCCCCCTCGTTCCTTTTTTGATAAGGAAATCATTCCCCAGCACACGTTTTTTGAAATCCCAAAAAGAAGCCCCTTTTGTTGTCCTGCATAATTCTGCTTTGAACATATCAACCAAGAGTCACCCACGAAGAGGAGAAAGCTATTTTTCTTGACATTCTTTGCTCATGAGGTAGCCCATCTCGTCGACCAACAAGTTGTCGTGTTACCTCCAAATACTTCTCATCAATTATCTAATCAACTCTTCAAGTACCTGAAATCAAACGTATTTTCCTGCCAAATAGAACCACATTATTGCATAAAAACCAACCATTTTCTGAGCTAACAGTATCTCTTCCTCGGAGTCACTAGAGGTATCTGAATAGACAGAGTGTGACTGACTTGAGCGGCACTCCCTACAAAGGATACAACACTTCTTCGGCTACTTAGCACTCTCCCTGACCTCAAGTTCATTCACCCTCTTGAGGCTCTCTAGGTCTCTAAAACTCTCCTTGAGTGGCTCTTCAAATGCCTCAAGTTTTCCCTGCAAAATGCTACAAAAGCTCTGGATGATACCACTTCTAGGCGATACTGCACTAGGCGATACTAAGCTGGTCATGATACGATATCGGAAACCTAGGCGATACGATAGTTGTAGTAGCAGACGATACGATACTGTGCTTGGCCACGATACGATACCGACTTTCCTGTCGAAACGATACCTTAGGGTCCACACGATACGATACTGAATCAGTCAGGCGATACGATACTGAAAACCCAGATGATACGATACCACTTTTTGGACGATACGATACCAAAAAGGGCACGATACGATACTGGAGTTTGCCCCGATAGGATACCTAAATATAAGCCGATACGATACCAGCCTTCTCACACGATACGATACCTCTTGGGAGGGGCCGATACGATACCAACTTGGTATCGTTATATGACTCCTAAAAATGGGACGATACGATACTAGGCTGGGGCGCGCTACGATACCAATGCAAGTGGCAATACGATACCAACGAGCAAGGCGATACGATACTAGTATGGTATCGCGATACTAGGTGGGACTCGAGACGATACGATACCACTAATGGATCGCGATACAATATCGGCGGTTAGGCGATACGATACCACCGAACAGCACGATACGATACTTGAGCGGTATCGTGATACCACACAGAGAAGAGGACGATACGATACCAAAAGTGGACCGCGATACGATACCACTTTGGCAAGGTGAGATCGCGATACCGACCCGGCAATACGATACCACAAGTGGTATCGTGATACCAGGGCTGGTAACCAACGATACGATACTTCGGCGAGTATCGCGATACAAGGGAATTTTTGGTATCGCGATACCAAAAACTCAACCGATCACGATACTCAAGCCAAAATACCTCAAAAGTCAAAAATTTATGTCATCCCCTACTCTTCTCTCACCCCTCTTCACTCCTAGCTTACTGTCTCTTTGCACAAAAACTCAGAAAAATACTCTGCCCCTCCCCGCGATACCGGATGCGCATATATTCATGTGTTTGTGCTCTTTAATTTGTTTTGGTCAGTGAACACTTATGGAACCTTACCTCAGTGATGTCTTGGTTGCACTTTGAGCTCAACAACTAGTGTTAAATGCCTGCAATGCACGATACTGTACCCACGATACCGATCGCTGCTCTCTGATGATACTAGAATGCAGGAAAGTGTCAAATGAAAATGTGTTTTTGGTTTTTATACTTTTTGGTGGCAAAAATAGAACTACACTAATTTTGGCAAATTTTTTGGGCTTTTTTGGTGATCTTGGCATACTCCTACCTCACTCCTCTTCTTCTCTCCTCTCCTCCTGACCTAACCCTAACTCCTCCTTCTCTTCCTTCCTACTAACTCTAAACCCAAAAACTCATTACACACACCTCTAGGATGTGAAGTAACAAGTGCTAAAGTGCTTGACTACTTGCCACGGAACGAATTCACTTCTACAAGTACGATTTTATTACACTCCATCTATAACCATCACGAAGGCACCTTGGCTGAGTGTTCCTCGGCAATGGCGCCAAAAACGTGTGTATCTGAGTCAAGAAGACTCAAGGACTTGTGCAAAGAGACTAAACCTCATTTGCAACACAAGTGCGTATAGTGGGAAATTGACACATGCTTATATGTCAATCCGATCAAATGAGCTAACCAAGTGTATGAAGACATGTCCACACATGATGGAAAATGAAGTGGTTGAGCTGATATGCATGAGAAAAGACTAATCCACCTCTCAAACTCACTGAAAGACTGAAAGCGTCTGCTGCGATGCCACTTACAGCAATTTTCGGTAAATCAGGGATTTCTCCCATCTCCGAGCTCCGAATATAGTCAATAGCGTACTCCTTTCAAAACTCTCAATGAGACGCATCTATTGGAAGTGGTTTCACTCGATTTTGGCAACCCTGCTTCAAGTTATGACCAAATAGTGAATGGCGGCAAGTACCCACACTCACGCCACAACTCCTACAAGCTCACACACACACTACAGTAGCTCAAAAATAGTGGGGAGGGGTAGAAAACAGTACTACACACACATTCCAAGCATTACACACACATAGAAGATCAAAGAGAAGATGGAAATCTGCAAGAAAGAGGCAAATTCGAGATTTCAAAGTTTTCCTTGTTCACAATAGCAAAAAGTACTTATAAAGAGTCACAAAGTGACTTATGTACATGTGCCCTAAATTTGGTCCTTTCACACAAGAGATCGGCACTTTATTACTAAAAAGTGAATTTCCTACTAATTTACAAGGGATATTTTACAACACAATGGGATTATGCCACTAGAGGACTCTTCTAGTGCATTTACATGGCTTGAGGGAATTCTCTGAATGTTTTGAAGAAGAAAAATTATGCCCATTAATTTGAAAATTTTGGGGCTCTTCTCTTGTGCTTCTTTGCTCTGCAACAATGGATTTCTGAGGAAGTTGAGGAAGTGTATATGGCACAACCTCCTGGATATGAGGATGCACATCATCCTAACTATGTATGCAAACTAAAGAAAGCTTTGTATGGATTGAAGCAAGCTCCAAGAGCTTGGAATTTCAGATTAGTGACTTATTTGCGGACCAAGGATTCAAATCTAGCAAGGCGGATACCTCTTTGTTCATAAAGAAGAATGGATCTGAAGTAATCTATTTATGTGTGTACGTTGATGATATTATTATCACAGGCAATGATCTTGAAGGAATCAAATAGGTAAAGACTCAAATGAAGGAGGAGTTCAAAAATAAGTGACCTCGGACCACTCACTTATTTCCTTGGATTGGAGTTAATCTACACAGGTTCAGGTATATACATCACACAAAGAAAGGATGTGCATGACATGCTCGTCAAGTTCAAGATGGAAAACACCAAGTGTGTAGGTACACCTATGGAGCACAATCATAAGCTTAGTGCTTATGAAGGAGAGCCAATTGAAGACATCACAAGCTATCAAAGAATGGTTAGAAGTTTGAACTATGCAACACTCACAAGGGTGAATATATGCTATAGTGTTAGCATATTGAGTCAGTTTATGCATAAGCCGAGAAGACCACATATGGAAGCGGCCAAGAGAGTCCTCAAGTACCTAAAGGGGACCATGAATGAAGGTTTGTTTTATTCATTCACTTCAGATAGTGAGCTAAAGGTCTACTTAGATGCAGATTGGGCCGGATCTAGAGATGATAGAAGAAGCACATCCGGGTATATATCATTTGCAGGATCAAAAATCATTTCTTGGTCATCCAAGAAGCAACAAACCATGGCATTATCTTCTACTAAAGTCGAATATAAAGGTTTGGCTAATGCAACTCAAGAAATCATGTGGTTAAAGTCTTTATACACAGATCTTGAACTTCATTCTTCAACACCTCACATTTTTTGTGACAACACAAGCTGACTACATCTTGCAACTAATTCGGTATACCATGCTAGAACCAAGCATATTGAAATCCACTACCATTATGTAAGGGAGAACCTAATGAGCAAGGATATTCAACTATCCTATGTCTCTATAGATTTGCAATGTGCATACATGTTGACTAAAGCTATTGATGGTACAAAGTTAAGTAGATTCAAGTTGATGATTGGCTTGCAGGAAATCAAGGACACTAGAAGACTTATTTGGAGGCCAAGCATGTTAGGCTTGAGGGGGATCTGTTGGTGCATTTTACCCAAGCCTACATGCTTGATATGCTTGATATTATGATCATTTGTAAGTCACATGTGTAGTCATGTGAACACCTCTTGTAAAAGAGTACATTTTATCTCTTGTAATTGAAAAAAGAAAAAGGAAAAGGATGGTTTACCTCATCCATGATGTAAAAACAAAGTCCTGGCTCTAAATACCTAAAACCATAAATTTTTTAGCTGAGGGAATATCGCATAACTTTGGGGATCACATTTAGGTGGAGCCATTCGAATTCGAATTCAAAATTCCCTCCAACAATAGCTATAAAAAGAGCAAGAAGGTAGAGGCGATTAGAAAGCCTTGTACGTGACCATTTCATGTCATTTTGTAGAGATTGAAGAGATTAATCCATAGCGCAATCATTCTACTCCCATTGTGCAAATATTCATTGCCAATGTGGTTGTAATCATATGTGAATCTATACATTTATCATTATCTACTTCTCTATTTTGTTCTCTGTTATACTCACTCAGAGCAATAACTTCAGAAGCTCATAACTCCAACTATACTCATCTATTTTTAGTTTTTGAACATGCGTTGGATAGCTCCCAACTTCTAGTTTTTGTGTATAAATTTCCATTGGATTTTTATTTTGGGAGAAATCGCTGTTTTATTGCTCATTGGTCTATCTCTACAGAGCCCCAAGAATGGCGAGCATGTTCTACACTTTGCAAAAATTTGTTCTCAGTGCTCAGTTAATCATTTGACGTTTTTTAACTCGGATTGGGAATCTTTCTAAGTCTATTTGCTATGAACCAAATGAATTTATATAATTCCTAACAAGTTGAGGGCACCATTCAATTTTTCCAGTAGGTGTATGTCCAAAAATAGCAAGTTTTGGGAGCTAGTCATTTCACAACTAGTCTCTCTTGACTTAAACTTTTGGGATACATGTTCCAAAGTACTTGGCTGATATTTTGGTGGATTTAGTAAGCTCAAAGGGTCTACTAATCAACTCTGAAGTCTCAGTTGGCTAGTGTGAAGCCGGTTGTAGGAGCACCAACTCATCTTCGGATTACATCCACAATATCTCTTCACACGTATAAGGCTTGGCATGGTGGCAAGCCATATGTTGCTCATCTGTGTGTTTTTGGTTGTCTATCATATGCATTAGTGCCTGAACAACATTGCAAGAAATTGGATGATAAAGCAATAAAATGTATTTTTTTTAGGTACAGTTTTGAAAGCAAAGGCTATCGTCTGTACCATCCACAGACTAAATGCATTTTGGTTAGTCGTGATATTTTTTTTGTAGAAGATGTTATTCAGCCTTTACTTTCATGTATGAAAGAGACATCTGTTAGCTCCAAAGACATGTATGATACTTTGCTACCTCTTTTTACAAGTGGACAGTTTAGTGCTGGTCCTAATGAGGCAACTTCTTAACCTTTACAGGTTTCATGTCATGATGCATATCATTCTATTTCTAATGTAGATTTACATGATGCACTTGTTGATGAGAGAGCTGATATTGAAGAGGCAAAAACTATCCAAAATGGTTGGTGTACTAGACTTTGCATTATAGCAAATTAGATGCACCTCTATCATATCGTATTGGATCAAGCTCTCATAGTGCCTCTTTTGCATCAGATTGCTATGTTATGGTGGTTTCTAGTCTCTATGATGACACTGAACCTATTTCACTTGATGAAACACAAAATTCTAAACATTGGATGGCTACAATGCAATCTGAATATGATGCTATCCTGAAGAATGGTACTTGGTCTTTATGTGACTTGCCTCCTGGCAAGAAGGCCATTGGCACTAAGTGGATATACAAGCTGAAGTGTAAACCTGATGGAACAATTGATAGGTATAAGGCTAGGCTTGTTGCAATAGCTCATGCTTATGGAAGAGGCATTGATTTTGATGAGACCTTTGCTCCTACTTGTCGAATGACTACTGTGTTGGAACATCAATCTTACGCTATGCTTGAGGTGGATTTGATCTACATCAAAGGCTATGACGTCGAAAGAATATCCGTTGGAGAGTTCTTTTTCTTATGCTCATTTATTGTATTTTGTGAGAGATTTTTGATGGTTCATTTACCATTGTAAAAGCCTTGAGGTTTACACATGTAAATGTAGAAATATAGAGCCCAAATCCCACGCATTTGTGTTGTTTGAAGTTGCATTCAATCAAGCAATCAAATCACCTAAAAGTAGATCAAAATAGATCTTCACTTTTCCTAGATTGTAGGAAAATGAATTGATTCCCTCCAACAACCATTGCCACCTTCATTTGAATTAAAACTTCACTTATAGAAGCTGTGGAACACTCCTAGAGTCTATAAAAACACTTGAAATCACTTGTACATTACATGGAAGCAATATACATACACTTGTGACCATCATTGTTTTGCTCCTTCAATTCTTTGCATCATCTTCTTCACCAACAGTAATCTTGCAGAGGCTTCTGCTCTCTCTCCAAAGCTCCAAATTGAGTGCAAAGATGGCTCATTGGAAAGGTAGTAGTGTCTAGTTTATGCCTATAAATGCTCATAGCATTTTATTTAGCAGATTGGGAGAAAGTTGTGTTTTTCTATCTCGGGATCAATCTCTGCATATTCCTAAAAAATAGGAAGTACCACCGATGAATATCTCATTCATTCCTATAGCATATTTTGCTTATTCCTTATGCTTTTGTGCATTCTATACACTCAACCCTATGTGTATCACTCCCATAAAAGGATTTCTTCTAATTGTAATCACGCTGGTTCCTATGGGCACTTGAAGTTCATTGTCTCTTCCATAGATAGTAACTTTTTGAGCTAGTCGACCTGTGAACCTATCTGTTTTGTATCGACTCATTCTCCTTGATGCTCCAAAGTACGTAGTGCATTTCTTTGCTCGTATCGCATGCCTATAAGTTCTATTTGAGTCTCCATAAGCTCAAGGGCTGGTCTTGTGCCGGTTGGCTTGACCAAACTTCGTCGCTTCAAAACGCTTTTTCTACCTTCTACAAGCTTCTCCAAGTTCTTTCAGTGGTATCAGAGCTAGATCAAGATGGCTGACGGCTTTCCCTCAATGATTGAGAAGCTTGATCGACACAACTACGCGGCTTGGTAAATCAGGATGGAGGCCTATTTGCAAGGTAGAAATCTTTATGGAATTGTAGCAAGTGATGAAGCTATGCCTATTCCAAGATCCAAAGGAGGACCTACACAAGAGGAGAGAGATAAGCTCACACTTTGGTGTGCAAGGGATGCTCAAGCAAGGTCGTACATACTAAAATCTATCTCTAACTTTCTATTACCACATATTAGAGGATGCAAGACATCTCAAGAGACTTGGGATGCCCTCGAGACTTTCTTTTCTGCTAGTACCAAAGCAAGAAAGAATCATCTTTGGAACGAGTTCAACCAAATGAAGAAGACACCTAAACAAACCATCACAGAGTTTGTTACCAAGGTCAAGGAGGTTGCGGATCAATTAGCATCCATTGGAGAGCTGATAGAAGAAGAGGTCATCATGAGGCAAATTCTCAACGGCATTCGAAGTGATAAGCAATGGCAATCCTTCACGACGGCTTATGATCTCATCATGGATGTGCAAACTCCAGACTTCAACATCTTTCTTGGACAACTCTTCAATCAAGAAGCCAACAATAGCATTAAGGAAGGTAACTCTTATCATGGTAATTCAACTAGTGCTCTATATGCAGATAAGAAGGATAATAAGCAAAAAGGCAAGAAGAAGGACAAAAATGAAGAAGAGACTTCCCAAGCCAACTTTGGAAGCAAGAGCAAGTGGAAAGGGAAGAAGAAAGCACCAAACCAAGACAAAGCCAAAGGTCACAATGTTCAACCTTGTGCCATATGCGATAAGACCAACCACACCACTCAAAATTTCTAGTTCAATGGGAAGATCCAAAAAGGAAGTGGAAGAGGTGGATATGGCAGCAATAGAGGCAGAGGTGGACACAACTTCAACAATAACAATAGAAGCTATAATAGAAGGGACTATAACAATTATTTAGAATATCAAGCACATGAAGACTCATCGCTTCTTATGAATCTAAGCCACAAAGAAGGTAAAGAAGATGATCATTTGTTCTACATAGATTCAGGATGTTCGAATCATGTTGCAGGCAACATTGCTCTTCTATCTGATTTGGAAAGTCCAAAGCATAGACATGAAGTGCAAACAGGGGATGGCACAAAGAACAATGTGGAGAACATTGGTAATGTCAAAGCTTCCAATGGCAGAACAAACATTGTAAGTAAGGTTCTCTATGTACCCACTATCACTAAGAACCTAATAAGTGTAGGCCACATAGTTGAAAAAGGCTTGCAAGTTAGGTTCACCCAACATGGAGCTTTTGTGGAAGATCCATGTCAACGCTTCAAAAAATAGCCCGAGGTGAGAAGCATGGTAGGCTCTTTACTTTTGAAGTAGGAGAAACTAGGAACATCGCTCTATTCAACTTTGGGTCTCAAACCCTAAGTGAGCTTGAAGTGTGGCATAAGAGACTTGATCATGTGAATGAAAGAACCTTAAAGGATATATGGAGGGATCAAAGTGTTCTAGGACTACAGAACATATCAAAGCAACACATCATCAACAGGTGTGATGCCTGTCAGATTGGGAAGGCAGAAAGACAACCATTCAACCACAAAGGCTACATCCACAACAACTTATTGGACTTAGTACATAGAGATGTATGGGGACCAAGTCAAGAACCTTCATTGGTAGGATCAAGGTATTATGTCTCATTTATTGACGACCATAGTAGATGGACTGTTCTATACTTTATCAAGAGTAAGAATGAAGTGTTTGATTGCTTCAAGCAGTATCTTGCACATGTGGAGAATCATACAAGTAGATCATTAAAGAAGCTTAGATCTAATGGAGGGAGAGAATACTTTTCCAAAGATTTTGATGAGTTCTTGCAGGACAAAGGTATCAAAAGGGAAGTGAGTACTAGGTACTCTCCTCAACTAAATGGAATTGCAAAGAAGAGAAACAAGACACTGGTTGGATTAGCCCGAATAATGCTTGAAAAGAAGAAGTTTCCACATTATCTATGGGTACTGGCTATTTCAACTCCTGTGTACCTGTCGATAGACTACCATCCAAATCACTTCAAGGTATGACTCCTTATGAAGCATGGTATGCAAGAAAACCTAGTCTTGGACATTGCAAGGTTTTTGGTTGTTTAGATTATGTTCATGTACCATCACAAATAAGAGCAAAGCTAGATGAAAGGGCAAAAAAGGCATTGTTTATTGGATATGATTCAACTCAGATGGGTTACAGGTTCTTCAATCCTTCAACCAAGCAATTCACTACAAGTAGAGATGTTGTGTTTGAAGAAAAGAGGTCTTGGTATGATGAAGACAAACAAAAGGTAACACTACCATATGATCTTGATTCTAAATCTTATCACTTAGGAAGCAAGCGTAATACATAGGTTCAGGATGCAAGAAGTGATACAAACGATGACCAAGATGAAAGGGAAAAGGATTAGAAGCTATGGAAGTCAAGAGGCAAAGCAAAGATGCAAGAGGTTGGAGAATGCTCCAAACAAGCACCTAGAAGATCATGAAGAGAGAAGAAACAACCAGAAAGGTATGAATATGATTGCACATTGTTACGAAGCATTCAATATACTTGGCAAAAGACTCTATTTCAAAGGAACCCTCAACCTATGAAGAGGCAAAAGGAAACCCTAATTGGGAAAAGGCCATGAAAGAAGAGATAGATGCATTGAAGGAAATGGACACTTGGGATTTGGTTCGAACATCGCCAAATCAAAAGGTAATTAGTTGCAGATGGGTATATAAAGTTAAAAGAAACTCAGATGGATCAGTTTGCAGGTACAAGGCAAGATTAGTTGCCAAAGGATGCTCACAAACTCATGGTATAGACTATGAGGAAACATTCTCACCAATTGCAAAGATGAGTACAATCAGGACATTGATAAGTGTAACTACTGCGAGGAATTGGAGACTCCTCCAACTTGATATGAAAAATGCATTCTTAAATGGTTGGATAAGTGAAAGGTATACATGTCACAACCACCAGGTTTTGAAAACCCTAATCATTCATCTTATGTTTGCAGACTTAAGAAAGCATTGTATGGATTGAAACAAGCTCCTATAGCTTGGAATTATAGGTTGGTTATATATCTTCAAGATCAAGGGTTCAAAGCTAGCAGCTGAGATCCTTCTCTATTCATCAAAAGGGATCACAATGAGGTTATCTATCTATGTGTATATGTAGATGATATTATTGTTATAGGTGATGATCTAAATGGCATTCAAAGGATCAAGAGACACATGCAAGAGGAGTTCGAAATCAGTGACCTAGGTGAGCTCATATATTTCCTAGGTATGTAGGTGATATATACAGATGACGGAATGTATTTGACTCAGTGAAGATACATTCAAGATCTTCTTCTCAAGTTCAAAATTAAGAATGCTAAACCTGTAGGTACACCTTTCGAGATGAATCATAAACTTAGTCTTTATGAAGGTGAGAATATTGAAGACCTAAAAGAATATCAAAGCTTTGTAGGTAGCTTGATATATGCTACTCATACAAGGGCAGACATCTCATATAGTGTGGGAGTGCTTAGTCAGTTCATGCACTCACCGAGAAGACCACACATGGATGTAGCTAAGAGAGTACTTAAGTATCTCAAAGGTACAATCAACGAAGGTATATTCTATCCTTACTCTTCATATTTGGATATCAAAATCTACTTAGATGCAGATTGGACAGGAGCTAAGGATGATAGAAAAAGTACATCTAGTTACTTAGCATTTGCAGGTTCGAAGCTAGTGTCATGGAGCTCCAAGAAGCAACCAAGAGTTGGTTTATCCTCAACTAAAGCAGAGTACAGAGGATTGACCATAGCAACTCAAGAGGCAATATGGTTAAAAGCATTGTATACAGATTTGGGACTTGTGAGTTCCAAACCTCACATATTTGGAGATAATGTAAGTTCCATGCATCTAGCAGCAAATCCTATTTTCCATGTGAGAACCAAGCACATAGAATTCCATTACCACTTCATCAGGGAGAAGCACATGGCAAAGGATATTGACATTTCTTTTGTTCCAACTGAAAAGCAAGTAGCAGATATGTTGACGAAGGCACTTGATGGAATAAAGCTTTGTAGATTCAAACCTATGGCATGTATTCAACCTATCAGAGAATGAAGACTCAAGCATACTTTAGCTTGAGGGGGAGTTGTTGGAGCATCTAGCTTACACTATGCTTGAGGTGGATTTGATCTACATCAAAGGCTATCGCGTCGAAAGAATATCCGTTGGAAAGTTCTTTTTCTTATGCTCATTTATTGTATTTTTTGAGAGATTTTTGATGGTTCATTTACCCTTGTAAAAGCATTGAGCTTTACACATGTAAAGGTAGAAAGATAGAGCCCAAATCCCATGAATTTGTGGTGGTTGAAGCTGCATTCAATCAAGCAATCAAATCACCTAAAAGTAGATCAAACTAGATCTTCACTTTTCCTAGATTGTAGGAAAGTGAATTGTTTCCCTCCAACAACCATTCCCACCTTCATTTGAATTCAAACTTCACTTGTAGAAGTTGTGGAACACTCCTAGAGTCTACAAAAAGACTTGAAATCACTTGTACATTACATGGAAGCAATATACATACACTTGTGACCATCATTGTTTTGCTCCTTCAATTCTCTACATCATCTTCTTCGCCAACAGTAATCTTGCAGAGGCTGCTGCTCTCTCTCCAAAGCTCCAAATTGAGTGCAAATAGCTCATTGGAAATGTATTAGTGTCTAGTTTATGCTTATAAATGTTCATAGCATTTGGTACAGCAGATTGGGAGAAATCTGCATTTTTCTGTCTCAAGGTCAATCTTTGTGTATTCTTGAAAAATATGAAGTACCACTAGTGAATGTCGCATTCATTCCTATAGCATATTTTGCTTATTCCTTATACTTTTGTGCATTCTATACACTCAACACTATGTGTATCACTCCCATAAAAGGATTGTTTCTAATTGTAATCATGCTGGTCCCTATGGGCACTTGAAGTTCATTGTCTCTTCCATAGATAGTAAGTTTTAGAGTTAGTCGACCCTCGAACCTATCTGTTTTGTATCGACTCATTCTCCTTGATGCTTCAAAGTACATAGTGCATTTCTTTGCACTTATCGCATGCCTATAAGGTCTATTTGAGTCTCCATAAGCCCAAGAGCTGGTCTTGTGCCGGTTGGCTAGACCAATCGTTGTCGCTTCGAAACGCTTTTTCTACCTTCTACAAGCTTCTCCAAGTTCTTTCAGTGGTATCAGAGCTAGATCAAGATGGCTGACGGCTTTCCCTCAATGACCAAGAAGCTTGATCGACACAACTATGTGACTTGGCAAATCAGGATGGAGGCCTATTTGCAAGGTAGAAATCTTTATGGAATTGTAGCAGGTGATGAAGCTATGCCTATTCCAAGATCCAAAGGAGGACCTACACAAGAGGAGACAAATAAGCTCACACTTTGGTGTGCAAGGGATGCTCAAGCAAGGTTGTACATACTAAAATCTATCTCTGACTTTCTATTACCACATATTAGAAGATGCAAGACATCTCAAGAGACTTGGAATGCCGTCGAGACTTTCTTTTCTGCTAGTACCAAAGCAAGAAAGAATCATCTTTGGAACGAGTTCAACCAAATGAAGAAGACACCTAAAAAGACCATCATAGAGTTTGTTACCAAGGTCAAGGAGGTTGCGGATCAGTTAGCATCCATTGGAGAGCTGATTGAAGAAGAGGTCATCATGAGGCAAATTCTCAACGGCATTCGAAGTGATAAGCAATGGCAATCCTTCATGATGGCTTATGATCTCATCATGGATGTGCAAACTCCAGACTTCAACATCTTTCTTGGACAGCTCTTCAATCAAGAAGCCAACAATAGCATAAACGTAACTCTTAACATGGTAATTCAACTAGTGCTCTATATGCAGATAAGAGGGATAAGAAGCAAGAAGGCAAGAAGAAGGAAGAAGATGAAGAAGAGACTTCCCAAGCCAACTTTGCAAGCAAGAGCAATTGGAAAGGGAAGAAGAAAGGACCAAAGCAAGACAAGGCCAAAGGTCAGAATGTTCAATCTTGTGCCATATGCAATAAGACCAACCACACCACTCTGAATTGTTGGTTCAATGGGAAGACCCAGAAAGTAAGTGGAAGAGGTGGATATGGCAGCAATAGAGGTAGAGGTGGACACAACCTCAAGAATAACAATAGAAGCTATAATAGAAGGGACTACCAAAAATATTCAGAACATCAACCACATGAAGACTCATTGTTTCTTATGAATCTAAGCCACAAACAAGGTAAAGAAGATGATCATTTGTTCTACATAGATTCAGGATGTTCGAATCATGTTGCAAGAAACATTGCTCTTCTATGTGATTTGGAAAGTCCAAAGCATAGACATGAAGTGCAAACAGGGGATGACACAAAGCACAATGTGGAAAACATTGGTAATGTCAAGGCTTCCAATGGCAGGACAAACATTTTAAGTAAGGTTCTCTATGTACCCACTATCACTAAAACTTAATAAGTGTAGGACAAATAGTTGAAAAAGGCTTGCAAATTAGGTTCACCCAACATGGAGCTTTTGTGGAAGATCCATGTCAAGGCTTCAAAAAAATAGCATGAGGTGAGGCATGGTAGGCTCTTTACTTTTTAAGTAAGAGAAACCAAGAACTTTGCTCTATTCAACTTTGGGTCTCAAACCCTAAGTGAGCTTGAAGTGTGGCATAAGAGACTTGCTCATGTGAATGAAAGAAACTTGAAGGATATATGCACGGATCAAAGTGTTCTAGGACTACCGAACATATCAAAGCAACACATGATCAACAGGTGTGATGCATGTCAGATTGGGAAGGCACAAAGACAACCATTCAACCACAAAGGATAAATCCACAACAACTTTTTGGACTTAGTACATACAGATGTATGGGGACCAAGTCAAGAATCTTCATTGGCAGGATCAAGGGATTATGTCTCATTTATTGAGGACCATAGTAGATGGACTGTTCTATACTTTATCAAGAGTAACAATGAAGTGCTTGATTGCTTCAAGAAGTATCATGCACATGTGGAGAATCATATAGGTAGATCACTAAAGAAGCTTAGATCTGATGGAGGGGGAGAATACTTCTCCAAAGAGTTTGATGAGTTCCTGCAGGACAAAGGTATCAAAATGGAAGTGACTACTAGGTACTCTCCTCAACTAAATGGATTTGCGGAGAGGAGAAACAAGACATTGGTTGGATCACACCGAACAATGCTTGAAGAGAAGAAGATGCCACATTATCTATGGGCAAAAGCTATTCCAACTTTTGTGTACCTCGTCAATAGGCTACCATCCAAATCACTTCAAGGTATGACTCCTTATGAAGCATGGCATGGAAGAAAACCTAGTCTTGGCCATTGCAAGGTTTTTGGTTGTTTAACTTATGTCATGCACCATCACAAATAAGAGGAAAGCTAGATGAAACGGCAACAAAGGTAGTGTTTATTGGATATGATTCAACTCAAATGGGTTATAGGTTCTTCAATCCTTCAAGCAAGCAATTCACTACAAGTAGAGATGTTGTGTTTGAAGAACACAGGTCTTGGTATGATGAAGAAAAACAAAAGGTAACACTACCATATGATATTGATTCTGACTCTTATCAATTAGGAAGCAAGCATGATACACAGATCCACGATCCAAGAAGTGATACAGACGATGACCAAGATGAAAGGGAAAAGGTTTACAAGCTATGGAAGTCAAGAGGCAAAGCAAAGATGCAAGAGGTTGGAGAATGCTCCAAACAAGCACCTAGAAGATCCGCAAGAGAGAAGAGACAACCAGAAAGGTACGGATCTGATTCCACATTTGTTACAAAGCATTCAATATACTTGGCAAAAGACTTTATTTCAGAGTAACCCTCAACCTATGAAGAGGCAAAGGGAAACCCTAATTGGGAAAAGGCCATGAAAGAAGAGATAGATTCATTGAAGGAAATGGACACTTGGGATTTCGTTCCAATGTCACCAAATCAAAAGGTAATTGTTGTAGATGGGTATATAAAGTTAAAAGAAACTAGATGGATAAGTTTGCAGGTACAAGGCAAGATTAGTTGCCAAAGGATGCTCACAAACTCATGGTATAGACTATGAGGAAACATTCTCACCAGTTGCAAAGATGACTACAATCAGGACATTGATAAGTGTAGCTGCTACAAGGAATTGGAGACTCCTCCAACTTGATGTGAAAAATGTATTCTTAAATGGTTCGATAAGTGAAGAGGTATACATGTCACAACAACCAGGTTTTAAAAATAAGTGAAGAGGTATACATGTCACAACAACCAAGTTTTTAAAACCCTAATCATTCATCTTATATTTGCAAACTTAAGAAAGCATTATATGGATTGAAACAAGCTCCTAGAGCTTGGAATTACAGGTTGGTTACATATCTTCAAGATCAAGGGTTCAAAGCTAGCAGCTTAGATTCTTCTCTATTCATCAAAAGGGATCACAATGAGGTTATCTATCTATGTGTATATGTAGATGCTATTATTGTGACAAGTGATGATCTAAATGGCATTCAAAGGATCAAGAGACACATGCAAGAGGAGTTCAAAATCAGTGACCTAGGTGAGCTCACATATTTCCTAGGTATGCAGGTGATATATAGAGATGAAGGAATGTATTTGACTTAGAGTAGATACATTCACGATCTTCTTCCCAAGTTCAAAATGGAGAACACTAAACCTACAGGTACACCTTTGGAGATGAATCATAAACTTAGTGTTTATGAAGGTGAGAAAATTCAAGACCTAAAAGAATATCAAAGCTTGGTAGGTAGGTTGATATATCCTACTCATACAAGGGCAGACAACTCATATAGTGTGGGAGTGCTTAGCCAGATCATGCACTCACCGAGAAGACCACACATGGATGCAGCTAAGAGAGTACTTAAGTATCTCAAAGGTACAATCAACGGAGGTATATTCTATCCTTACTCTTCATATTTGGATATCAAAATCTACTCACATGCAGATTGGGCAGGAGCTAAGGATGATAGAAAAAGTACATCTGGTTACTTAGCATTTGCAGGTTTGAAGCTAGTGTCATGGAGTTCCAAGAAGCAACCAACAGTTGCTTTATCCTCAACTAAAGGAGAGTACAGAGGCTTGACCATAGCAACTCAAGAGGCAATATGGTTAAAAGCATTGTATACAGATTTGGGACTTGTGAGTTCCAAACCTCACATATTTGGAGGTTTGGAACTCCAAAGCTTCGTGTAATTTCTCACTTGATTTTTAACAAAATTCGCATGGAGGATTGCCTTAGAACCCTAGATGTTAGGGTAGTTGTAGATGGCTCGTATCTCACTTTTTATCTTAAAAAAAGGGGAGAATCTCTTGGATAATGTGCCTTAGGTTTTGATCGTGTCAAAATACTCAAAAGTAAAAAGAAACCAAATAATCCTTAGACAATGGCGCAGGTCATATGCACCATCCAAGGTAATTGTGGATTGGTTTAACATACTTTCTTGTGATTTCTTGATTGAAACGTACTGGAGGAATGTTTTTTAATCTCTTGTAATGCTTGGCATGACCTTACTCATTTCAAGAACAAGTAGTTCCCTTAGGATGATTGCTCTACCAAGCGTTTACCCATAGCAATCATGGGTGAGCTTCAAGCCCCCGTTTGCAAATTTTTTGATGAAGTCTTTCTTACACTAGGCTTCTTGTTTCCTTTAGATGCCCTATGAACTCTTCAATGGTAAAAAACAAAAAGATCTCTTTGGAGGATTGCTTTGTATAGAGCAATCATGAGTTAGCTTTAAGTATTTTGTTGGTAAGTTTTTCTTGGAAAGTTACTTAGGAAGGTTTAATCTAGATCAACAATCACAATAAGATCAAGATATGATCTAAAAATCCCATTCTTTGCTCAAATGATTGCACTGCTAAGATCTAGCCCCAAGCATTCATGGATGGAGTTTGAGAAATGTTTTGGTCCTTTCAAATGGAATGTCTTCTAATATGGTCTCTGTACTCTGAAAGTTTTCTAGCACCTCTATGTCCAGAAATTCTCAAACATTTTCTTGACAATCGCTTAGCATAGGGAAATGTACGAGTTGAATTTGTTCCTTTTGATCGCATTTTTTATTAGAATTTCACTTAAAATGTTATATGCGCTATTAGGAATAGCAATGGGCTCCAATTATGGTAAAAAATCCTTAAATTTGCACTAATGATTGCTCGCTCTACCTAGGAATCAATCCTAGAGCAATCGTGGAAAATTTTGTGACCCTTTTTGTGGTTAATGAGTAGAAAAATAGCTCTTGAAGGTTCCCCCTATCTTTCAAGATGTAGACAAGGCACCAACACTCACTAAAACCCCTACATGATGGGCACAATTTCTTTGGAGAGCAATTATGTTTGGCACTATATTTCAATTCGGATTCTTTTGTACTTTGTGGGTCCCTTTTAACCTTGAGATACTGGTAATATGCTTAAGACTCTACAAAACTTGATTTATTTCAACCGCAATTTCCCTGCCAAGCTAGGGCAATCGAGAATATTTGAACTTCGATTTTGTTGTTATTTTTAATTCAAATGTCTTGTGAAATCATCATTGATGTCAAGTTTGTTCAAATTTCACACAAAAGCTCATTAGAAGTAGCCTAACGTCTCCCATGCAATTATTGTGAAAAATCATCATTTTATGGAAGAATGCAAAAAGAGGATTTTCAATGAGAAGAAAAGAGCATGAGGCAATAATGTTGAAGATGGTTCAATACTTTCTTCAAATGAAGGATCATATGCATGTCTTACCGTTGAAATAGCTTTTGATCAAGCAACATTAAACATAGTCTCAAATCCTTGGATGTTTTTATTTTTCAGCTACTATGCATAAACAGGTTGCACGAAGGAGTTTTTTACCCTTAATACTATTGGAGTTATATGTCCACGAAAGCATGCGAACAGCACAAGAAAGAAGAAGAAGCTTGGAGCACAACACACAATATTGAATGTATTACGACTAGAGTGTACAAAGATAAGTAACCTATTCGGGCTATAGGTGTATATACAAGCCGGGGGAAAAAAACCTCCTAAAGAGGGAAAAAAGTGCCCCAGTGGTCTTAGTGTGTTCACACACATCACTACCTAAATATATCAACAAATCCCCCCTAGGAGTGATGCGGTGAACAAGGATCTGGCACTCATGTATAAGGAAGTGCCAAGATATGTGGAATCAATCCACAAAAGGAAGTAAGCCCAAAGCTTGAAGAAATCTTCAAACTTCTCCCTAGGCACAGCCTTCGTGAAAAGGTCTACAATGTTCTCCTGTGTGGGCATATATGCCAGGCTGATCTCTCCAGTAGAGAACCTCTCCCTCACATAATGATAATGCACCTCAAAGTGCTTAGTGTGAGCATGGAACATAGGGTTCACTGCGAATGCATTATCAGTGAAGATGGTGGTAGCAGAAGTCTGACCAACACCCAAATCAGCCATAAGGCATCTGAGCCATACACACTGAATAGTCACTGTGAAAGTTGTCCTATACTCAGCCTCACAACTGGAAGTGGCCATAGTAGGCTGCTTCTTACTCAACCAAGATATACATGAGCTACAAGCATGAAGCAAAAGCCACTAGTGGACACACAAGTGTCATAGCAACTAGCCCAATCAGAGTAAAAAAAAACATGCCAATCTGGCGGTAATGATCCCCCGTTGGGATAAAACAATCCAAGTAGCCGAGTACCACTCAAGTAGCAAAAGATGCACTTAAATCGCCTACCAATGCTTGATACCTGGGCAATGCATAACCTGCTGATCTGTGAGACAACAAATTGAATATCTCGCTGAGTAATGCATAAGTAAATCAAGCATCCAACAGCCTACTGATAGAGAACAACATCAAATGCATCTCTAGGATCATGAAGACTCAATTGTAAACCTATCTCCATAGGAGTGGCAATAGGTTTACAGTCTTCAACACCAAAACACTACAATAATGTGTCAATATATTTCGTTTGATACAAAGCCATTCCACCATCAACGTGCATATATTGAATACCCAAATAATGATGCAAATGCCCCAAATCAGACATCTGAAATGAGGCATGCAAGTTAGCCTTAAAATCATCAATATGCTTCTCATGAGGACCAATGAGCAGCATGTCATCAACATACACGACAATGATCAGAAGTACATCATTAGCACGCTCAACATATGAGGTGCTTTCAGTTGGACTGTTCTCAAAACCATGTGCAATCAGATAGGCATGTATCTTTTCATACCAAGCACATGGTGATTGCTTTAAACCATATAATGCCTTCTTTAACCTGCACACTTGGTTTTCATGCCCTTTCTGCACAAAGCCATGGGGCTAAAAAACATACACCTCTTCATACAAAAAATATTTTTTTAATGTCCAACTGATGTACATTCCAACCATGAGGAACTGCAAGTGCAGAAATGCTACGAACAATAGTCATTTAGCAAGTAGGAGCAAAGGTCTCATCAAAATCAATGTCTCTTTCCTAAGCATAACCCTTTGCAACAAGCCCAACCTTATACCTATAAATGGTTCCATGAGGTTTATGCTTCAGCTTGTATACCCACTTAGTGCCAATGGCCTTCTTGCTAAGAGGCAAGTCACATAAAGACCAAGTACCAATTTTCATGATAGCATCATATTCATATTGCATTGTAGCCATCCAATGTTTAGAATTTTGTGCTTCATCAAATGAAATAGGCTTAGTGTCATCACAAGGATTAGACACAGCCATAGCATAGAGATCTAATGTAAAAGAGGCACTATGAGAGCCTGATCAAGTATGATATGACAAAGGTGCATTTGATTTGTTGTCATGCAAAGTCTACACCAGCCATTTTGGTATAGGTTTTGCCTCCTCAATATCAACTCTCTCATCAACAAGTGCATCATGTAAATCTGCATCACAAATAAAATGATCTGCATCATCACATGAAACCTGTGATCCAACCAATATCTTGTTTCTCCTCTCTGCAATTCCATTCAATTGAGGAGAATATCTGGCAGTCACTTCCATTTTGATAGCTTTATCTTGCAAGAACTCATCAAACTCTTTAGAGAAGTATTCTCCACCTCCATCAGATATGAACTTCTTAAGTGATCTACCTGTATGATTCTCCACATGTGCTAGATACTTTTTGAAGCAATCAAACAACTTATTCTTACTTTTGATAAAGTACAGAATAGTCCGTCTACTATGGTTATCAATAAATGAGACATAATACCTTGATCCTACCGATGAAGGTTCTTGACTTGGTCCCCATACATCTGTATGTACTAATTCCAATAAATTGTTATGGATGTAGCCATTGTGGTTGAATGGTTGTCTTTGTGCCTTCCCAATTTTACATGTATCACATCTTTTGATCATGTGTTGTTTTCATATGTTTGGCAGTCCAAGAACACTTTGATCCTTGCATATATCCTTCAAGGTTCTTTCATTCACATGAGTAAGTCTCTTATGCCACACTTCAAGCTCACTTAGGGTTTGAGACCCAAAAGTGAATAGAGCTATCTTCTTGGTTTCTCCTACTTCAAAAGTAAAGAGCCTACCATGCTTCTCAACTTTGGCTATCTTCTTGAAGCCTTGACATAGATCTTCCAAAAAAGCTCCATGTTGTGTGAACCTAACTTGCAAGCATTTTTCAACTATTTGGCCTACACTTATTAGGCTTTTAATGATAGTGGGTACATAAAGAACCTTACTCAGAATGTTTTTAATGATAGTGGGTACATAAAGAACCTTACTCAGAATGTTTTTAATGATAGTGGGTACATAAAGAACCTTACTCAGAATGTTTGTCTTGCCATTGGAAGCTTTGACATTACCAATCTTCTCCACACTGTGCTTTGTATCATCCCCTGTTTGTACTTCATGTCTGTGCTTTGGACTTTCCAAGTCAGATAGAAGAGCAATGTTGCCTGCGACATGATTTGAACATCCTAAATCTATGAAGAACAAATGATCATCTTCTTTACCTTGTTTGTGGCTTAGATTCATAAGAAGCAATGAGTCTTCATGTGCTTGATCTTTTGAATAATGGTTGAAGTTCCTTCTATTATAGCATCAACTATTATTGTTGAAGTTGTGTCCACCTCTGCCTCTATTGCTACCATATCCACCTCTTCCACTTCCTTTCTGGGTCTTCCCATTGAACCAACAATTCTGAGTGGTCTGGTTGGTCTTATCGCAAAATGGCACAAGGTTGAACATTTTGACTTTTTGCTTTTTCATGCTTTGGTCCTTTCTTCTTCCCTTTCCACTTTCTCTTGCTTGCGAAGTTGGCTTGGGAAGTCTCTTCTTCATCTTCTTCCTTGTTCTTGTCTTTTAGCTTTTTATCCTTCTTATCTACATATAGAGCACTGTTCATATATTTAGGTAGTGATGTGTGTGAACACTCTAGGACCTCCGGGGCACTTTTTTCCCTCTTTAGGAGGTTTTTTTCCCCCGGCTTGTATATACGCCTATTGCCCTAATGGGCTACTTATCTTTGTACATTCTCTAGTAATACATTCAGTCTTGTGTGTTGTGCTCCAAGCTTCTTCTTCTTCCTTGTGCTGTTCACGTGCTTCCGCAGACATTTAACTCCAACAATTGGTATCAGAGCAGGTCGTCGCTTCATCTAGGGCGTCGTCGACACTCCTCCGGTTGTAGTCCCAGATTTGCACGAAATTTGGTGAGCATAATCACGGTGTTTTAGAGATCAAAACAGCTTTGCTTTGTGGTGCCGAAACTGTGATCTAAGCTCGTTTCACCCTCCAAATGCATTATCGTAGTGCTTGTGCAGGCTATTTTTTCTTTTTGTGCCAAAGGTATATACCTATTTCGATTTGCCAGTATAAGCATCTCGAAGTCTGCTACAAGTTTAGCAGAACTTGTCTAGGCAGCTCCGTTCAACGTTTTGAGATACAGTCAATTTTTTGCATCAAGGTATTTTAGTCACCGGCCATGGCTGAAAGCAGTGATGTATTCCGTATGTTGGTTGTTGAGGATAAGTTGGATGGTACCAACTACCCATTATGGGCTTATATGATGCGACATGTATTGGTTGCAAAAGGACTGTGGAACATTGTCCAGGGTGTTGAAAGACGTCATGTTACACCCGCGACTACAGGCACTGCAAATACAGGTACTAAAGCTGATGGAGATGGTGTCGAAGATGATATTCTACAGATTCTTGTTCATGCTGCTATTTTTGTTGCACCTACTATAGAGCAAATTCGTTGGGATGGCAGAGATGCTCAAGCACATGTATTGATAGCTTTGTCTGTCAAACGTGCTATTATTCCTCAGATTCGCTCTTGCAAAACATCAAAGGATGCTTGGGATACACTTACCACATTCTACCAGGCTAGGAATGAGGCTCGTGTTGCTTACCTCCAAAAACAGTTAAAGAGTGAGCACATGAATGAAGATGATTCTATGGACAGTTTCCTAACGAAGATCAAAGACTTGAAGGAACAGTTGATTTCTGTTGATGAGGTTATACCAGATAGCTCACTGTGTAGACCGTTCTGAATGGTCTTCCTGATTCATATCAGAGTTTTGCTTCTACTCTATGAAAATCCAAATGCCTTATCATTTGAGGAGTTAGTCTCTGTTATATTGCAAGAAGATCAATCCAGGCAGAAGAGGTCCATTATGCGAGTTGCAGATCAAGCTTTCCTGGCTAGTCAGAAGGGCAAAGGAAAATGGAGCTCTTCAACTAGTAAGCAAAAATCTGCTAATTCTGCATATTTGAAGCAGGAAGATAAAGATGAGAAGAAATCAAAAAAGCAGAAATTGTTTTGTAACTATTGTAAAGGGAATGATCATATCATAAAGAACTATCCAAAACTGGCTGCTAAAGAGGCGAAGAAGAAGGAGGTTGGAATGGTTGTTGCAGAGGCCTCTACACCAAAAACAGAGTCTGCTAATCTTGTGCAGGAAGAAGAATGGATGTTTACTATTGTCTGAAGTTTTGATCCATCTTCTCATGAGCAGTGCATGTCTGTAGTAGACTCATATGTTTGGTATTTTGAGAGTGGGGTAACCAAACATATTACCTCGTAGTGTAGTTTCTTCTCTTCACTCGAGCCTACCCCTACAGGGAATATTGTTACATGCGCCAACAACTCCCCTTATCCTGTTATGGGAGTTGGTAAGATCATTTTGTCTAGTGCTGATGGTAGTTCTTTCACTTTGTCAGATGCTTTATTTGTGCCAGGGATCAAGAAGAACCTATTATCAGTTTCTGCATTAGCCAAGATTGGCCTGGCTGTGAAATTTGTTGATGACATGTGTACAGTTCATGATCTGTCAAATGGCAATGTGATTATTGCTTCTGGCATTTTATATCGTGGGCTGTATAAGCTCATAGACTATGAAAGATCTATAAATGATTGGCATGTGCAGAAAATGATTCTCAGGCTATGTCAGATCCAAAGCTTTGGCATGCATGCTTTGGTCATCTAAATTTTGCTAGTTTGCTACGCCTGCAGAAATCTGAAATGGTGTCCTCTTTGCCCAAACTTGAGGCACCTGGAAAACATGTTTGTGAAGCCTGTATTTTGGGCAAAATGCAGCATTCGCCCTTTCCAAAAGACGGTTGAGTTCGGGCTACTCATAAATTGTACATAGTGATGTCTGTGGTCCTATAGAGACACCTTCTTTTGGAAACTATCTTTACTTCGTGACTTTCATTGATGATTTTTCCAGGCATGCATGGGTATATCCATTGAAGGCAAAGTCCGAAGTGTTTTTGTGCTTCAAACAGTTTTTGGTTTTGGCTAAAAATCTGTCAGGATGTAAAATGGGCACCCTCCATTCTGATCGAGGGGGGGGAATATATGTCTTCTGTTTTTAATGCATTTCTGGCTGAACGTGGAATAAAACACCAGTGTACAGTGCCGTATACACCTCAACAGAATGGAGTTGCTAAACGGAAGAACAGGTCACTCATGGAGATGGCGAGGTGTATGGTCAAGAGTCAGGCTTTACCAGATAGTTTCTGGCTTCAGGCTGTCATGTGTGCAGCATATGTACTTAACAGGTGTCCCACTAAAGCGCTGTAGTCTATCACTCCATATGAGGCTTGGCATGATTGCAAGCCATCTGTTGCTCATCTGCATGTTTTTGGTTGTTTGGCATATGCACTACTGCCTGAACAACATCGCGGAAAATTGGATGATAAGGCAGTAAAATGTATTTTTGGTCGATACAGCTCTCAAAGTAAAGGCTATCGTTTGTATCATCCACAAACTAAACGCATTCTGGTTAGTCGTGATGTTGTTTTGGTGGAAGATGCTATTCAGCCATTACTTTCATGTACTAAGGAGACATCTGTTAGCTCCAAAGACATGTATGATACTTTGATGCCTCTTTTTACAGGTGGAAAGTCTACTACTGGTCTTAATGAGGCAACTTCTCAGCCTTTCTAGGTTTCATGTAATGATGCAGATCATCCCATTTTTTATGCAGATTTACATGATGCACTTGTTGATGAGAGAGCTGATATTGAGGAGGCAAAAACTATGCCAAAATGGCTCGTGCAGACTTTGCGTGACAGCAAATTAGATGCACCTTTGTCATATCGTACTTGTTCAAGCTCTCATAGTGCCTCCTTTGCATCAGATTGCTATGCTATGGCTGCATCTAGTCTCTGTGATGAGAATGAACTTGCTTCTTTTGAAGAAGGACAAAATTCACAAAATTGGATGGTTGCTATGCAATCTGAATATGATGCTATAATGAAGAATGGTACTTGGTCTTTATGTGGCTTGCCTCCTGGCAAGAAATCCATTGGTACTAAGTGGGTATACAAGCTGAAGCGTAAACCTGATGGTATAGTTGACAGGTATAAGACTAGGCTTGTTGCAAAGGGTTATGCATAGGAAAGAGGCATTGATTTTGATGAGACCTTTGCACCCACATGTCGTATGACTACTGTTCGGAGCATCTATGCACTTGCAGCCCATCATAGTTGGAATGTACATCAGTTGGACATTAAAACTACATTTTTGAATGGTGACTTGCATGAAGAAGTGTATGTTTTTCAGCCCCATGGTTTTGTGCAGAAAGGGCATGAAAACCAGGTGTGCAGGTTAAAGAAGGCATTATATGGTTTAAAGCAAGCACCACGTGCTTGGTATGAGAAGATACATGCCTATCTGATTGCACATGGTTTTGTGAACAATCCAACTGAGAGCACCTTAAATGTTAAGCGTGCTAATGATGTACTTCTGATCATTGTTGTCCATGTTGATGACATGCTACTCACTGGTCCTATTGAGAAGCATATTGCTGATTTTAAGGCTGATTTGCATGCCTCGTTTGAGATGTCTGATTCGGGGCATTTGCATCACTATTTGGGCATTCAGTTTATGCAAGTTGATGGTGGATTGGCTTTGTGTCAAACGAAATATATTGACACATTATTGCAGCATTTTGGCCTTGAAAACTGTAAGCCTATTGCCACTCCTATGGAGACAAGTTTACGACTGAGTCTCCATGATGCTAGAGATGCATTTGATGTTGTCCTCTATCAGCAGTTTGTTGGATGCATGATTTACTTATGCATTACTCGGCCAGATATTCAGTTTTTTATCTCACAGATGAGCAGGTTTATGCATTGCCCAGGTGTGAAGCATTGGCAAGCGGTTAAGCGCATCTTTCGCTACTTGAGTGGTACTCAGCTACTTGGGTTGTTGCTTCATGTTTGGTAGCTCATGTATATCTTGGTTGAGCAATAAGCAGCCTACTGTGGCCACTTCCAGTTGTGAGGCTGAGTATAGGGCAACTTTCACAGCTACTATTGAGTGTGTGTGGCTCAGATGCCTTATGGCTAATTTGGGTGTTGGTCAGTCCTCTGCCACCACCATCTTCATTGATAGTCAGAGTGCATTGGCAGTTGTGAGGAACCTTGTGTTCCATGCTCGCACTAAGCACATTGAGGTGCATTATCATTATCTCAGGGAGAGGTTCTCTGCTGGGGAGATCATCTTGGCATATGTGCCCACGTAGGAGAACATTGTAGACCTTTTCACAAAGGCTCTGCCTGGGAAGAAGTTTGAAGCTTTCCGCAAAGCTTTGGGCTTACTTCCTTTCGTGGATTGATTTCCACATAGCTTGGCACTTCCTTATACATAAGTGCCAGCTCCTTGTTCACCGCATCACTCCCGGGGGGGATTTGTTGATATATTTAGGTAGTGATGTGTGTGAATGCTCTAGGACCGTCGAGGCACTTTTTTCCCTCTTTAGGAGGTTTTTTTCCCCTGGCTTGTATATATGCCTATTGCCCTAATGGGCTACTTATCTTTGTACATTCTCTAGTAATACATTCAGTCTTGTGTGTTGTGCTCCAAGCTTCTTTTTCTTCCTTGTGATGTTCACGTGCTTCCGCAGACATCTAACTCCAACAAGCACTACTTGAATTACCATGATAGAAATTACCTTCCTTTATGCTATTGTTGACCTCTTGATTGAAGAGTTGTCCAAGATATATTTTGAAGTTTTGAGTTTGCACATCCATGATGAGATCATAAGCCATGGTGAAGGAATGCCATTGCTTATCGCTTCGAATCCCATTGAGAATTTTCCTCATGATGGCCTCTTCTTCAATCAGCTCTCCAATGGATGCTAATTGATTTGTAACCTAATTGACCTTGGTAACAAACCCTATGATGGTTTGTTTAGGTTTCTTCTTCATTTAGTTGATTTTCTTGCTTTGATACTAGCAAAAAAGAACATTTGTAGGGCATCCTAAATCTCTGGAGATGTCTTGCATCCTCTTATATGTGGTAATAGAAAGTCAGAGATAGATTTTAGTATGTACGACCTTGCCTTAGCATCCCTTGCACACCAAAGTGTGAGCTTATCTGTCTCCTCTTGTATAGGTCCTTCTTTGGATCTTGGAATAGGCATAGCTCCATCACTTGCTACAATTCCATAAAGATTTCTAACTTGCAGATAGGCCTCCATTCTGATTTGTCAAGCCGCATAGTTGTGTTGATCAAACTTCTCAATCATTGAGGGAAATCCATCATCCCATCTTGGTCTAGCTCTGATACCACTAAAAGAACTTGGAGAAGCTTGTAGGAGGTAGAAAAGGGAGTTTTGAAGCGACGAAGTTTGGTGTAGCCAACTGGCACAAGACCAGCCCTTGAGCTTATGGAGACTCAAATAGAACTTATAGGCATATGATAAGTTCAATAAAATGCACTATGTACTTTGAAGCATCAAGGAGAGGATACAAAATAGATAGGTTTGCGCATCGATTAGCTAAAAAAACTTACTATCTTTGGATGAGACAATGAATTTCAAATGCTCATAGCAACCAGCATGATTACAATTAGAAAAACCCTTTTTTTAGGAGTGATACACATAGGGTTGAGTGTATATAATGCACAAGAGTACAAGGAAGAAGCAAAATATGCTTTTGGAATGAACCAGACACTCAACAATGGTACCTCCCATTTTTCAGCAATACGCAGAGATTGACCCCAAGAAAGAAAAACTCATATTTCTCCCAATCTACTAGGTCCAATGCTTTGAAACTTTACATGCATAAATTAGACAGTACTACCTCTCCAAAGACTCCTATCTTATCCAATTTCAAGGTCTGTAAAGAGAGCAATAGCCTCTGCAAGCTTACTATTCTTGAAGAAGATGATGCAAAAAAATGAAGGAGCAAGACAATGATGGCCACAAGTGTATGTATATTTCTTCCATGTAATGTACAAGTGATTTGAAGTCTTTACATAGACTTTCCTACAATCTAGGAAAAGTGAAGATCTAGTTTGATCTACTTTTAGGTGATTGATTGATTGATTGATTGATTGCAATTCAACCACCACAAATTCGTGGAAAATTAGCTCTCCTTTTCTACTTTTACATGTGCAAAGCTTTAGGCTTTTATAGTGGTAAAAGATCCATTAAAAAATCTTTTTAAAAAAATACAATAGATAAGCCTAGGTAAGCGAACTCTCCAAAGGATATTCTTTCGATGTAATCCAAGCGAGAGCTTTTGATGTAGATCAAATCCACCTCAAGCATAGTGAAAGCTTGATGTTCCAACAAAAAGGTGAAAGGATGCCTTTATAGAAGTTTTACCTTTCCTATGATCTAGCTAACTACCCATTAATCAGTATAGGATCATGTTTTGGTGGGTAATTGAAAAGATTTGATTGTGATTGATTTTGATGGAAATCCTAATTTTACTCCAATAATTTGGGTCCTCCTTTTTTATTGTTCCACTTGCAAAAGTTGCACAGGATTCCTTTTGTATGTTTGAGACTTGAGTTTCAAGAATTAAGACAATCACACCTTGTGCAAGCACCCTCACAACTGCCAAGTACAAAGTGCAAGTGGACTATTCTTAGGTTCAAACCTAATAATAGTATCACTCCATCAACGAGTTTTCTGATCGACAAATGGATTTGCAAATAATATCTTTGTTCTACCTCATGATGTATGTCGAATAATGCAATATGTTTTGATGATCACAAATATAAGGTTGCATAGTTTACTTTACTTAATAGAAGGATGGATTTTGGAATTCCATAAGTGAAAAATCTATTTTATTTGAATGTTGTGTAATAATGATATATCTTTAGTGGACCATTAAGTAGAAAAAAAAACATGATTGAAATTGGAATATAATCATGCACATCTTGATCAAGTACTTGTTACTTAAAAGCTAAAAATCCATCATGCAAAATGTTTATTCAAGGATCTTCATCTTAATCTATCTCAAGATACTGTTGAGATATCAAGCTCAACATGTGATGATCCAGGATGACATGTATCAGTTTTTCATTTCTCTGATATGGATAGTAGTCACACCCATATATGTCAAGGATACTTCATTGAGCTTTACTAGATTTATCTACCAAGAGTGATGGCACATTTGTCTTCTTTCCAGCTCATTCATTCCGGACATTAGGATTTTCCCTTATGTACTATTCTTAATATATTGCACTTCTTGCATTGTTGTTTTAGGTCATTCTTGTACATTCCTTTTATGTGATAGAAGAAGAAGAAGAAGAAGAAGATTAGTCTTCCTTGCCTCAATCTGTGTGTGTGCTCCTCTTTGAGTGTGAGAGTCTATGTGTGAGCTCTCTTCCTTATCTCCTTCCTCGTGACATGGTATCAGAGCTAGTGTGGCTATAGAGAGCTCCTGGAGAAGGCCGACGGTGAAGAGTATGCGAGAAGATGTGGAGAAAGCACGATTCACAAATAGCCTCCAATTGCTATGAGAATTGGTGTGAAGGCGCACGGGCTCAAAATGTTTTCGTGATATATCCCTTTAGAGTCACTCGTTTTTGTCAGATTTCTATTTTAGAGCCATCTCAACCTTCGTTTTGTGCCCACAAGGTGGGGCCCACAAAAAATCCAAGCCAGTTTGCAAAATTCTAACTTGCATCCTGCTCGATAAGACTCATGTATTCCAAATCCAAAATTTCAAGCAATTCTGTGTATTTTGGTACATGAAAATTGTGTTCTTTTGTGATCAAACTATCACGTCATAGTGCAACAGTGTTCAAGAAAAATTTCTACTTGTAGTGTTTTGCCATGTTGTGAATTGCTACGAAAATGGAAAACACAGATGGAATGAGTCAACTTATGAGCGATAAGCTGGACAAGAACAACTTCCATGCTTGGAGATTCAGAATGATGAATTTCTTTATGAGAAAATGCTACTAGAAGTACATCAAAGAAGAGAATGAAAATGCTCTGTAGTTACGAGAGAGGAATCTAGTTGTAGACTAGTTAAGAGCATATGAGGAATGGAATCAAGGAGCACAAAAGGTAATGTATTGGCTATTTGTTAGCATATAGGATAGCATGATTGTACACATACAAGATGCCAAGACTTAGAAAGAGGCTTGGAATAGTTTGGTCACTTTGTATGAGACCAATACAAAGGCACGAAAATTGCAACTCAAGAATGAGTTGCATACATTGGAGAAAAATGGCATGTGAGTAAGTGACTACATCCTAAAAATCAAAATCATATGTGAGTCACTTGCATCTATTGTTGTGAATGTAGATGATGATGATAAGGTGGACGTGTGCCTTCATGGTTTAGGAGTTGCATATAAGTAGTTCAAAACTTCTATATAGATCAGGGAAAATATTTTGAATTTTGCTAATTTGTTATCCATGTTGATTATTGAAGAAAAGAATCTTGGTGAGGACTCAAACTCCCAAGGAAAATCTAGTTCTGAGAAGGTATTTGACTTTGGCAAAGGAAGAGGCAGAGATAGAGGTTTCAAAAGTGCAAGAGGAAACAACAACCAAGACCAAGGTCAACATCAGAATCATGCAAGAGGTAGAGGACAATTTCAAGGTAGGGGAAGCCAAAGAGGCCACAGAAATTTCAAAAGAAATGATTCAAGTAATGATAGTAAAGGATGTTGCAATTGTGGTAATCCTAGATATTTTGAACGTGATTGCAGGTTGAAGAATCAAAATAATAGAAGGAAGCAAAATAACTATGCATCCACAAGTGCAGATGATTTTGAGAAGTTGTTCATGGTTCAACATCATATGATGAATATAATGTCCGTTGATGTTTCAAAATCGAATCGCAATGTCTGATATGGTGATTCAAGTGCTTCAAATCACATGAACATTCATGCAGAATTGTGAGGCTTTCCTCAAGAAACATGTGAATGATGTGTGTGCCACTCTCCTCCCATCCATTTATATCCTCTTGTATCTAAAATAGCAGTGATCTGGAATGTTCTAGCGTCGCCATGTGGCCAGCATGCAACACTCATCCTCACTAACCATCAAATACCTTAGGATATACCCCCGAGCTTAGGACCTTGGCTAACTAGCCCTCGTCCCACACACACATGGAATGGTCTCTGTAGACCAATGTCTGACACTCTCTCCCCCTTCTAAAGATCATTGTCCTCAATGATCAATGAGGGAAAGTACTTGCGAACCAGAGCTGCTGATTCCCAAGTAGATCAGTAAGTGGTAATCCTCTCCAGGCTACCAGATACTCTTGGATGACACGATTCCTCAACCGTTTCTGTCTCCTATCTAGTATTCTGTCTGGAGAATGATCTTCTCTATCGGTTTCCTGCAAAGAAACAATACCCTCTATTAGATTATCCTCCCTAGATATATACTTTCTTAGTTTACTGACATGAAACACTGGATGGACTCTGCAATCTGGAGGAAGCTCTAATCGGTATGCAACATCACTCAACTTCTTGACTATCTTCCAAGGTCCACAATACCTTGGTGATAGCTTACTACACTTCCCTGTGGACAATGAAGTAGATCTAGTCGGTACCTGAAGGAAGACTCGGTCTCCTTCCTCAAAGGATCTAGGAGATCTTTTCCTATCAGCATACTCTTTGGCTCTATTAGTTGCTTGCTCCATCTTGGCTTTAGCTATTTCAAGGTTTGCTTGAAGATTCGCTAAGAACTCAGAAGCACTAGGACATTTTTTAGGCATTTCTATGGTACTGGGAGGAGTGGGATTCATGCCATAGTTCATGTCAAAAGGAGACATCCCAGTCACCTTGTGAGGTCTATTGTTATAAGCAAACTCTACTAATGGCAAATAACTATCCCACTCTGTCTGTCTCTCAGAAACATATGCCCTTAACATATCCTCTAGAATTTGGTTGACCCTCTCGGTCTGACCATCTGTCTGTGGATGATCACCACTACTCATTTTTAGTGACACTTTCAGTTTGTCAAATACAAACTTCCAGAAGTGTCTTGTAAATCTGACATCCCTATCTGAGATTATGGATGTAGGTAACCCATGCAATCTGAAGACATTCTGGATAAACAACTCCGCTACCTGTGGAGCTTCTATTGTCTCCTGCGTGGGTATGAAATGAGCCATCTTGCTCAGTCTATCTACCACAAGTAGGATTGTATCCCGCTTCCTTTGGGTCCGCGGTAACCCCACTATGAAGTCCATGGATATACTATCCCAGTTGTGATCTAGAACTTGTAAAGGATGTAAAAGACCTGGTGTCTTTACCCTTTCTGCTTTGTTGACTTGACACATAAATCATTGTTGAACATAAGTATGGATATCTCTGGCTAATCTAGGCCACCAAAATGTTCGTCTAACAAGCTGTATTGTCTTGTCAACACCAGGATGTCATGCACAGGGAACATCATGGTTATCATGCATGACTTTCTTTCTCAAATCCCGAGAATCTAGCACACAAACCTTTCCTTTCCGCTTCACTATTCCATTCTCCTGTGAGAAATTGGAATACGGAATGGACTTGTTTGCTTTCGTAGAAGAAGAAACAGCTGGAACTGTCCCGTCTCCTAAAATAGAGTCATTACTAATGGCTCTAACTATCTGTAACAAATGTGGATCTTCCACCTATGCTTCCTTAATTTCTTGAAGCAATGAGCTTTCTAAAACTATAAAGCTCATTTGATACATTATACGAGATAATGTATCAGCTACTATATTTTCTTTGCCTCTTCTATACAAGATTTCCATGTGAAATTCTTGCATGAGCTCAGCCCAACGAGCCTGTCGGCCTTGAAGATCTGGCTGACTACAAAAATACTTGAGTGTATGATGATCTGTGAATACCTTAAAGTCTGCACCATAAAGATAGTGTCTCCAAACTTTAAGTGCATGCACCACCGCATACAACTCTTGTTCATGCACAGGCCAATTGCGTTGTGCACTACTTAACTTCTTACTTTCAAGAGCTATTGGCCTGCCATCTTTACTTAAGACTGCGCCTATGGCTGTGCCACTAGCATCGGTCTCTAACTCAAATGGTGTTTGAGGATCCACCACTTTGAGTATAGGAGCCTCTGAAACAGCTTGTGTCAGAGTATCAAAACTTTCTTGCTGCTCTTGCTTCCATGCAAATGGAATTTTGCCTTGAAGCAAGTTCTTCATAGGTGCTACTATCGATGAATATGAAGAGATGAATTTCTGATAGAAAGCGGAAAGTCCTAAGAATGACCGTAAGTGCCCCTCATCCTGAGGAGTAGGCCATGCTAAAAATAACTGATACCTTCTTACAATCCATCTGAACCCCATCGGCTGAAATCACATGCCCTAAATAATCTATCCTTGGAAGAAACAACTGTGTCTTCTCTGGATTTACATACAGCTTAATTTCTTTTAAAATATTCTACACAAACCTTAAATGATTTTCATGCTCATGCACAGTCCTACTATACACTAGCAAATCATCCACAAAATCAACAACACACTTTCCTATGAAAGGTCTTAAAATATCATTCATTAACATCATAAATGTAGCTAGAGCATTTGTCAAAGCAAAAGGCATGACCAAATACTCATAATGACCAAAACGGGTCCTAAAAGTTGTCTTATGTACATCATGATCTTTCACTCTAATCTGATGATAGCCACTCTTTAAATCTATCTTACTAAATACATTGGCTCCACCTAGAGCATCTAAAAGATCATCAATCCGAGACATATGATATCTGTGTCTAATAGTGATCTTATTGAGTGCTCGATAATCAACGCACATCCTATAAGATCCATCCTTCTTCTTCACAAGAAGAACTGGTGCGGCAAAGGGTGAATAGCTGGGTCTAATCAACCCTTTTTGAAGATACTCGTCCACGACCTTGCAGACTTCATTTTCCTCCTGCAAACTCATTCGAAATGGTGGCCAAGCGGTCAGACTCGCTCCTGGTACCAATTTGATTCTATGCTCTATATTCCTGCAAGGAGGCAAAACTGAAGGTAATTCCTTTAAAAACAACTCTTGGAATTCTGCTCTCACTTTAGCTGAAAGTGCTGGAGCATTCCAACTAGAGTCTCCATGACTGCATGAATCCATCTCAACATACGACAAATACATGAAATAAAGAAAACAGATATACTTACAATCAATTTTGAGCAACTTGGTAGCAGTCACCAATCGCGTCTCTTGGAGATCTCGTTCTCCACGGATCATTAATCTCCTTCCCTCATGCTCAAACTGATACACATGCGAAGCAAAATCAATGACTGGTTTCTTCCTCGCATGCCACCTCTTACTAAGAACTATGTCGAAACGAGCTAATCTCGCCATCTCAAAATCCAATCTGTCCTCATAGGACTGGATCTGAATAGGAAGATCAACTACTCGTCTATCCCAAGTCTCAGTTCCCTTCCCGTCAGCTAGCTCTACGGTATAAGTATAATCTGACTGTACCGTATCTAAGCATAATCTCTTGACTAATCGGGAAATAATAACATTATGAGTCGAACCTGTGTCGAAGTGTACCTTGACAGGCTGTCCTGCCACGACTCCTCTCATAACAATAAGCTCAGTATCTGGGAATCGATATCCTTTCTGTGCCACTGGCGACAGCACAGCATCTGGCACAGTCGGAACCTTCTTAGTGACCGTCATGGCCACTATGGGAGATGATAATGGAGATGGGGGATCCCCAAATTCATCGTCACTCCCACCCCATGCCTGAGTCGGATTTATGACTATGGTGACTGCTATCTTTTTCTTTTTAGGACAATCCTTATATAAGTGTTATCCTAAGCATCCATAGCACAAACCCTCTTTCATTGCCTTCTCTTTCTGCTGAGGGGTAAGAATATATCGGTTATATGCCCTCTCAGCCAGAGTAGGCACTTTTCTCTTTCCTCCTGAGACTGTTTGGATCATGTGCACCTGCTTAGCCTCCCTAGAAGGTTGTGCACTACCCGAACCAGGAGTCGAAGTATGGAAAGGTCGGCTAACCCTAGTCCATGGGGATCTCTGGCCCTAGGAACCTGTGCTCCTGTGACCATCCTCATAAACTAAGGCCATCTTTGTGGCCTGTGCCAAATACTGACACCGCTCCTTTCTCACTAAAGGTCGAATAGTTTCTCTGAGTCCCAAGATAAACTTGTGGACTTGAAGAAACTCTGGAATGGTATCAGGTACTTTAAGAAGTACCTCTCTATACCGATCTACGTATTCCTGAACTGACTGATTCTTCTGACTGATGAAGAACCAGGTGTCTAGTGCTCTAGACCTCTAATCAAGTGGTACAAAATTATTATAAAACAAGATTTTGAATTGATCCCATGTCGTGGGCTCCTTCTTATCCTGCTCTATCTTACGCCACCACCTATGAGCGACGTCCATAAGATTATAAGTGGCCTGCTGAATCTTGTGCCTATCATCGCTGATATGACACAGACGGAAACACTGTTCCCACTTGCTGAGCCACTGCTCAACTGCGTCAGCAGTCCTAGCGCTAGTTGAGCCTTGATATCTTGGCGGCTTAAGATCCTTAAGCTTCCATCTGGCTTCTCTAACCAAGACGCTATCTTTAAGGACTTTTGAAGTTTGATGCTCATCTGGAGCATCTACCTCCATCTCTGGCAGATCAAAATCAAGAGGCTCTTCTTCTTTCTTAGAACTACGCACGTGTTCCAAGATGTCATGAAGAGAACTTTCTAAAGATAAAATTCTATTGTTCATAGCTTGAATGGGATCAAATGGAGGTTCAGGCATAATGGATTTTGTCCTAACAGGTGAAGAAGGTTCGGGTTCCATGCTAGGCAAGAAACTTTTTCTTTTGGTTTTCTTTTTTTTTTTTTTTTAATAAGACTAAACAGACATAAATACTACTGGCGAGCGGAAAAAAGAACCAATCAAAGTTGTTGCTAAATAGAAAAAAAACAATAGAAAGAAACTTTAATATACTTTCTAATTTTTAATGCACATGCATGCTAATATTTTAAAAATTTCGCCAGCCTAACGGCGTCACTTTGAAATCCAAAAGAATTTCAAAGAAAATAGAAAAGTCAAGCATAAATCATGTGCCGGCAGGCACGATCTATTCTTTTTTTTATCTTCGAACACCTGCAATAGAAAACTTTTCCAAATATGCTGTTGGGCACTACAGGCCCTCAATCACAATATTTTTCTGGTCGATACCTGCCGATACTTACCACCTGTAAGAAAAGCTCAAGCATTGAACATCCATCTCTATTTACGGTCTAATTACGTCATCCTAGGCTCTAGAAAGATCTCTGAGAGAGCTTTCTAACAAGCCCAAGAACTCCAAAATTGGATATGATTTGCCCAAGTTATGGCCAATTTGGCTATTTTGGTGAGATTTTGGTAACACCAAATTTCTAAATACTAAGTTCTTTGGCTATGACTTTCAAAGAAATTTCGCCTGAGAGAAGAACGTGCGCGCGCAGGTGTACAATATCCCATATGCATTGATATAACAAAGAAACCCATATATTGAGGGATTCTCCTTCAATTTCTCAAGGTTGAAGCACGCGCAGAGTCTCTCTCGCGGCTGAGCACGAAGATGCCTGCCTTCAACTTGAAAATAAAGATGGGCAGAACTCTTGACAAACTGCCAGGAGGCGGCCAACTCTGAACTGCCTAGTGCCTACGTATGATGAGGCATGGGGCCAATGATGTAGAGCGTTGACGCCTAGAAATTCGAGCCAACAAACTCCTCTGAGTCGCCTGAAGATCAGAAGCGCTTGAAAATTCGAAAGCGCCTGAAGATCTTTTGTATGCGTGCTTCTTCAGAGTGGGGTCTTATGGGCTCACCCCGATAGTTCTTCTGCTATCGCTCGATGACGACGATGGCTACTCTCCAAAAACAACCATGCCGCAGACGATCGAATAAACTCCAAGCTGAAGAAACGCTCGTGGCTGAAAAACAAGAACATGCATCCACTCTCAACAACCACGCAAGATTTCTTCTAAAATTAGCTCAACAAGAACCTGGTTGATACCAAGTGTGAGGCTTTCCTCAAGAAACATGCGAATGATGTGTGTGCCACTCTCCTCCCATCCATTTATATCCTCTTGTATCTAAAATAGTAGTGATCTGGAATGTTCTAACGTCGCCATGTGGCCAACATGCAACACTCATCCCCACTAACCATCAAATACCTTAGGATATACCCCCGAGCTTAGGACCTTGGCTAACTAGCCCTCGTCCCACTCACACATGGAATGGTCTCTGTAGACCAATGTCTGACAAGAATGGTTTAATAGTTTGCATTTGTGAGTTCTTGGATATGTTGAAATAGGTGATGACACATCACACCCTATTGAGCATACGGGAAACATAGCACTGTCTATGGAGGACGGGAATGTAAAACATCTTTCTAATGTGCTGCATGATTCAATATAACAGAGAATCTAGTTTTTGTTTGACAAATGGTTGACCAAGTATTATAACTCAGGTTCAATGCTTATGGGCTATATGTGGAAGAGTACAAAATGAATGGAAGATTGCTTGCCAAAGGAAACAAAGTGGGTAGGATGTTCACCTTAAATGTGAAAATTCCTAAAACAATTGCAGCCATGTTTGCAAAAGGTGCAGGAGTTATTGCTGATATAGCGACATGCACAAACAAAAATGCTAAAAAATCAAGTGTAGAATCTCAAGTTTTGTGTGGACCAAATGCACCACCAAGCAATAGTTCCAACTCAAATCCGTGGAGTGGAAGATTGCATGGAAATTTCAATCCAGAAAATTCATCAACTACATCAAAGAAAAGTAAAGAAAATCTTTCTGCTAGTAGTAAAACATCTACAAATTTCCAAGACATTGATGGAGATTCAAGCAGTTCAAAGAAGAGCCTTGATGAGGAACTTGGATTGCCCTATATGAAGACTCCAAGAGTTAGAAAGGCACATGCAGATGATACAAGAAGAAGTGACCCAAGACCAAAAAGAACTTGGAGGATGCAAAATTCTGTGCAACGATTGACGTATGACAATTACATGGCTCGTCATTGTGCCTACGTGAACAATGTGATACAAGATGTTGAACCTTCTTGTTTTGAAGATGCAATTGGAAATGCTGATTGGGAAAAAGCTATGGATGAGGAGATGGCTTCCCTTTATGGAAACGATACATGGAAGCTGGTTCCATTGTCGCAAGGAAAAAAAATCCATAGGCTACAAGTGGGTTTACAAGGTAAAGCATAATGTTGACGGTAGCATAAGCAGGTACAAAGCACGATTGATAGCAAAAGGTTATGCACAGACATATGGCATTGATTATGAGGAAATGTTTGGCCCTGTAGACAAAATGTCTATTATCAGAACACTTGTTGTATTAGCTACAACAAAAGGATGGACTTTGCATGAGATGGATATAAAGAATGCTTTCCCACATGGTGAGTTACAAGAAGAAGTATACATGGACCAGTTAGAAGGATATGAAGATTCAAAGCACCCATAATATGTTTGCAAGTTGGAAAAGGCTTTGGATGGTCTTAAACAAGACCCTCGTGCTTGGCATGCAAGGATCGTTGACTACTTAACCACCATGGGGTTTCTATGTGTGATGCAGATTTGCTATATACAAGGAAGGTTGATGATGGCATCATAATTGTGGCTATTTATGTTGATGACTTGATTGAAGGAGGTGACAATGAAGCAAGCATTAAAGAGGTAAAGCAACTCCTTATGTAGGAATTTTTCATGAAAGATCTTGGTGCGCTATGCTATTTCTTGGGCATTGAGCTTATACATACAGAAGCAGGTATATGGATGTCGCAAAGGCAATATGCCTTGAATATGCTCCAAAAGTATGGTATGGCTGATTGTAAGCCAATTTCATTGCCATTAGATCATAATTTGGAGTTGGATACTACATCAAGTGAAGCATTGGAAAATGCTACTATGTACAAGAAAATTGTGGGAAGTTTGATATATCTTACAATTAGGCCTAATCTAAGCTAGACTATTGGACTTGAAAGTCAATTTATGCAGGTTCTCAGGAACCCACATTTAGATGCTCTGAGGCACACTCTACGTTATGTGAGTGCTACTTTGGATTATGCATTGTTTTATGAAGCTAGTGTAGATTTGTAGGTTCATGGATACACCGATGCAGATTGGGCTAGTAGCATTCCAGATAGAAGATCTACTAGTGGCTTTCCATTCTCACTTGGGAGTGCAGCTATTACATGGAGAAGTAAGAAGCAACCCATTGTTTCTTTATGGAGTACAGAGGCTGAGTATAGAGGTGTTGCAATGGTAGCATGTGAGGCGTCATGGCTAGAGATGCTACTTGCATATTTAGGTGTGGAAGTGCAAAAGCCTATCACCATCTATTGTGATAATCTTAGCATCATACAGTTAGCATGGAATCCTTTTTTCTATGCTAGAACAAAGCATATCAAAGTACATTATCACTTCATCAGAGAGAAGGTATTAGTAGGTGATATTAATATTTTTTATGTGAGAACGGATGAGAAAGTTGCTAATATTTTCACTAAAGCACTTGGAGTAGAGAAATTGAAGAAGTTTTGGAAGATGCTTGGATTACAAGACATGACATTGAGCTTGAGGGGGAGTGTTGAGATATCAAGCTCAACATGTGATGATCCAGGATGACACGTATCACTTTTTCATTTCTCTGACATGGATAGTTGTCATGTTGATATATGTCAGGGATACTTCATTTAGCTTTACCAAATTTATCTACCGAGAGTGATGGCACATTTGTTTTCTTGCCAGCTCACTCATTCATGGACATTAGGATTTTCCCTTATGTATTATTCATTATATATTGCACTTTTTGTATTGTTGTTTTAGGTCAATCTTGTACATTCCTTTTATGTAATAGAAGAAGAAGAAGAAGAAGATTATTTTTCCTTGCCTCAATCTGTGTGTGTGCTCCTCTTTGAGTATGAGAGTGTGTGTGTGAGCTCTCTTCCTCATCTCCTTCCTCATGACAGATACAACTATGGATATGGTAGATTCTTCTAGCTCAGTGGTATTCACTCCACCAGCCCTAACTAAGAATTATGTAAGGTCAATAAAATCTCACTGGTTCCAAAATCACATATCAAAGCTTCAGAACTAGGGTGAGCTTACCTTTTACTCCATTTGCAGAGCACAAATAGCAAAACATTCTTTGTGATGAAGAAATTCAAATCATTTTAAGGTAGTGGTAAAGCAATTCTAAAGGTATGGGACTGCTTAGGGTATAGACAATTCTTAAGATTTTCTCTCCTCAAACAAGACCTAGAGAGGTGTGAGAAATTCATAGATAGCTTAGAAAGTGAGATCAGAAGCCTATGCCAAGGTAAGAGATCTTCAAGAAGAAGTCATGGAGTTTGAGACCACGAGAGAGATTATTAGAAAGATATTTAATTTTGAGACTAGCATTTTGACTCCATATGGTTTACCAATACCCGTAGTAAAAGGGAATACAACATCAATTACATGGGTTGATTTGAGGAAGAATTTCAATGTTGATATGGCCATGAGAACATCATTAGCTATATGGGAGTAGTATTTTTGCTTTCACATGCCTGAAGGACACACTATGACTCACAAGAAGGTTTTACATTGTATGTAGTACAACTTAGAGCACAAAAAACCTATTGATATGTCATATTATGCATGCTAGCACTTAATGTGTAGCTCAATTGAGGAAAACCTGAGGAAAAATTGTACTTTACAAGGTACATAAGTGGTTAATAGAATCATATTCCATGCCTTGGGAGAAGATATAATACTCACACCAACCTACACTATCAATGAAATATATTCGTTCAAGTACTATCCAATTAAACACACTCCTATACCATCTGCACCTACCTTGTCCATGAGAAACAAGTCAAGAGTATCATGCAAAATGTGAGGATCTAGAACATCTACCAAAGTCCCATCACTAAAGACTATAGCAGAAGCAGAGAGGAAAACCAAAACTAGAATGGAAACATGAACATCAATATCACAAGAAGATGAAGAATTAGTATGAACCCAAGTTGAAGCATCCATCGTTGCAAACCAAGTCTCTTCCATAGTTGTTTCAACATAAGTGTGATATACGACTTGCAATAAAAGAACATGAAGAATTAGATGTTGGAAAATACATGGCTGTTGTAGAAAGAGTTGTGAAAAACTTGCAAGAAAAGAGAGTAAAGAAGGCTACCAAGGAAGTATCCAAAGTAGAAGAACACTTACGATGACCATCCCGTAGACACCGCATGATCACCCCATCACCCACTCCATCTCCACAACCATCTTTCAATTTCTATGATGCCCCATCCGATGATAGCTTGCACATATCCAAATGTATAGTAGATAACACCACACACACTTCCACCATAGAGACCACAACCACATCATATCCACTCCTATTAATCCAACTACCATCATCAATAACACTTCAAATGCACCTAAAGTGTCCTCCATTCCCATTGCACCCACTACAACCCCACCCACTTATTCCATTCCAACCATCCCACTATCCATCGACAAAGGAATGTAGAAGAATGTTTTAGTTTAGGTAGTTTTGTCATTTCACACATCAAGACACCATCAAGCACACACACTCTCATCCCATCGCACTCAATCTTCATCATGCACTTGATTCAATGGCTTTATTTTTTTTCTCATTGCACCATTAACACCATTCAATGGTCTCATTGTCATTTTTCAAACCACTAATCATTCTACCGTCTTCTTTGTTTTCATCATCTCAATCTTCATCATCCTTTTCATCTTTTTCTTTTCTCAACCATCAATTCCATCCTCCATCCTACTAGATTAAATTCCACTTTTTCTATCTCTTTTTTCACCATCATCATGTCTTCGTTGTCTCTAGCTTTATCATATCTCCATCAACCTAATATAATGATTAAAGAAGCCGATCCTCTAACATCAGAAAAGCAAGAAGCAAAAGGACTAGAATAAGAATCGCATTACCAAATGATGGAAACTCATATTAGAGAGGCAAATGAGCAAGAAACACATGGCCTAGTCTACGAAAAACATGTTAACAAATAGGAACATCAAGAAAAATACATAGTAGAAAGGACACAAATATAATACATGGTTATAGATGAGACGCATACAAAGATGATAACAAACACAATGAGAGAACTACCAAAAGACACCACCTAGACAACCTATGAAGTACCTCTATCACAACAAAGCATAGATGAAGAAGTATTAGTTGTCCATGAAATGCACTATGAGAGAGAGGACATAGAAAGAGGAGTTCCAAAGATGTGTTTCAATGAGTTATGAAGAAGAATACTACAATCAAGGGCTTATAATTATACAAGGACGACATAGTTATATTGCATGAAGCATAACTAGCTGAAATTTTAGATCCTTTTGCATCTACTGATTGAGATGAAGAAAGTGGTGTTAGTATGATAAATTTTCCATCATGAAATGTGGTCTAGTGTCAAAACTAGCTATATAGGGTGTAACTCTGCTCTTAGAGATGCCACAAAGTGAAGGAAGCCACCGATCATCTCTTAAGAGTTCTACGAGGAAGAGAGTTTGGAACATTGTCTGAAGGGTTCTTCAAACAAACCTAAAAAATTCCTAACACCAAACTCTTCTCGGAGATGCAATGGAATGATCTCGGGCCCTTTGGAATGCCATCAAGATATAGAAGTCATATGAAAAATCTTGAAAGAACGCAAAGAAACCTCTTAAAAAGGACCTAGAACACCTAGGTAGAAGAAAAGTGTACACCCTTTCCAACACAAATTATATTTGCAATTGGATGCCCCATGAAAGGACAAGAAGTTTATAAGGCCTACTTTGTAACCCTCCGATCCAACTATTTTTTCTACTTCGAATTAGGTTCAACCTCTCTTGTTCGTTGTTATAAAACAACATATTTGCAAATATATATATATTATTCACGTGCATATCTATCAAAAATATTATGTACGTGTACACGTGCTGTACATGTAACGTGTATATGTATGTATATACATTCTGCGCGTGTGAATCCATATACATACATATGAGTACGTAATAGCTATGGCTCTCTCTCTCTTAGGGAAGCACACGAAGCTCCAATGGCCTGAAGTTCTGCATATCATCCCCTTCTTTGACAGCATGGCTGATGAGCTGTACGGTGAATGTGATGACGTGTACGGTGAAATGGGGGCAACCCGAACGGACTAGTAGCTTTGGGCGTCAGTCCGTTCGGGTCACCCAATATTTTTGGTTTTCTTTATTTTCAGCATGATCGTAAGTTTTTTTTTTTTTTAATATAAAGGAAGTTCGGCAATAGCCTACTCTCCCGGACTTGAATTAAATTAAGAAACAAAGGTACAATAGAAGGGGACTAGTGCCCACGGGACCCCCCAAATCCCACAAAGCAGGGGAAGCTTGATTGAATCCTAGGTTGCATTACATAGAAGGTTAATCACCCTCTCATCACCCTCATGCGGGGCCCACTTGGGTTTGAGCTTGTTGTTGATCAAAATGAAGACTTGATGGTGCCTGAAGGGGGGGGATTTCTTACTGTTAACAATCCTTTTGCCAAGGAGGAATAGTGATTTCTCAATCGACCACTCCCTGGGGGGATCGCCGAAGTTGAGAGCACACCTCTCCCGCCAAATTTTCCACAGGACTTCCCCTCTGATGGCGTTCCAGAGTGTCGCAGAGCAACCGATCGCTTCTCCCAAAAGGACTTGTTTCCAACTAAGCTGTTTTTGAAGTCTGATTTTCATTCCAACCGTCTGCCAGATTCTGTAGGAGTTGGGGCAAGTAAGGAAGATGTGTGGGACATCTTCGATAGCCCGGTGGCAGCGTTTGCACCAAGGAGGGATCCCACAAAGTTTGCTAGCCTTATGGTTGGTCCAAATTCCTCGATGCAGAATTTGCCATAAGAGGACATACTTCTTAATCTCTATAAGGGGGTGCCAGATGCCCATGAATTTCATGTCCCACCGAAGCCGCGTCCAAGACAGGCACCACTTCTTGTTGAGGCTGATCTGGAGGTCAGCCGTTTCTTTGATGTTCGGGATTTTGAGTAGGCTATTTCCATTGTGCCATTTGAGGCCAAGCGAGTTCGGGGTGTCGTGTCCCATGAGAAGGCGAGTCTTGTGACGATCCCATGCGAGGCATCTGCTTTGCAAAGTGTTCCATTCTTCGTAGGAGATGTTTATGCGAGGGTCAATATCCTCAAAGTTGATCCAGCTGTTGGTGTCATGTTTCCAGAGGTGTTTCCATTTTTTGAATCCTTTGTTCCATAACTTCTTGGCATTTTGAATGTTCCACGACTCCACACTCCGGATGCCATGTATCGGAAACCAGATAGAGTCGTTTTGTCTGATCGTAAGTTTTTTACTGTTTTCCCTTGCGGTTGAGGTTTAACTTCTACAATGATTCATCATGATCTGATTGAGTATCATCTCGTTCCATGTACTGTACAAAAATCATCTCGTTCCATGTACAGAAATCGTCTTCTCCAAAATAGAAAAAAGGGAGATACTTTTTCCATTGCTTAAAATACGTTTAGTTCGGAAGGTTAAGAGCTTGTGAATACACGTTAATAAGAATATGAATAAGAATAAGACATGTCTCCTCTACGTTCGAGACTCAATTGTGAGTCACGTCGACATTCTATGCATTCGTGACTCAAACTTAGCATTCACATTAATTAATGAACTGGTGTTTGAATCTGAGAAAGACAAAGTTGTATACAACATGATACATTAAAGTGTTACAAGGTCTTCAAAGTGTTAGAAGGTTGTGACAGGTTGCATCTTCACCAAATTCCATTGTGATAGGTTGCAACTTCACCAAATTGATATTGGCAGTAAGAATAATCCACTACACCAAGATGGCAAAATTATGAAATACTCTCATTATCTATAGTAGTTTGAGAGAAAGAAAACGTCGCATGAGTGCAGATTCAAGAGTGACCAACATAACAGGGCATTGCAAGACATGGTAAACTCACCCCTCTACACAGATAAATCAAGTTATGGTGGGAAAGACTATCAATCTGTATACTCCATGTACTATGTGGCCTCACATTGGCCATGAGAAACCCACTTTTTCATGAGATTAAATATAATAATCGTACAGTGATGGAGGCATAAACATTAGAGTTTTTACATTATTCTTAAGTGCAAATAACATAGTTTTTAATTGTGTAAACATTCCAAAGATCGGACTTATAATTTGCACAATCTTAAAGGTGAAATATGAGCAATTCATTGTAACTTTTTTACTCAGAAATGTGAAATGAAGATAGTTCATGTGCCCATAATTCTGATCATCGGAAGTTAGGTGACCATCCTACATGTGCTCAATATATAGCTTACATGTGCTCGTAATGCTATGTTCGGTCACCCAAAAAGTGTAATCCGGTCACCCAAAAAGTGTAATCCGGTCACCCAAGAAAATATACATGTGCCCTCCGTATCTCTCTCTAGCACGAATCATTCAGAGATGGTCTATTCAGTAAGTAGATTTAAGAGATACATGGATGATGCAAGAATAGAATCTTGAACATGTGATCGAGGATCGAGTGCAAAGAAATCATTTGCAGATTCTTGCCCGGAATTGACGTCATACAAATATCTTGATCAGATAATTCGAACCTCAAAATTTGTGATGACTTATCCAGAAGGACGCATTCAATCTCATAAAAAATACCCAAAACGCTTCAACATGCTGGGGAGAACAAAATCCTGACTGTCTATTGCATAAATATGGCATGTACAACAGAAGGAGTATGCAGAGGATTTTCACTAATTATACGTTATACATCAAAGAAAATGTTTCAGAATCTTTCATAAAGAGAATCTAGAGCATGGTGATAAATGGATTGATGGCACAAAGTCTTGCGAGACAACTTTATGTCGAATGATTGAGTGGAAATCTCGCAATCTGCAAAAGATCGAAGCTTTATGATATATGATCCTCCACGAGAGTTCTGATGCGCTCTGCGTACAAACATCAAACACAAAACAAATTCAGCAATCATACCATAAGATGGCAACTGATAAGGATCGATCAATCTGTACTAGGATAAACAGGAACTAGGCACATCATAGCATACCCTCACGGGTTGAACAAGATGGTGGTGTTCGCGATCATGGATGTCACAATATAGGGGTCCATGTTGCTTGCAGGCCTCCTGTCCTCAAAGTAGCCTGGAAGCGGAAGCATAATCATAATGTTAGAACTTGCTTTAGGTGAAATAGCTATCCAGCAATAAGCTTTACAAAGTGACTACCTTTGCCCTCCTTTTCGGTATCACGTCCGACCCGAACAGAAGCTCCGCGATTCGCAACACCCTGAAACAAGTATCAGCAGATGGCGTTCAACTCTAAGACTGAATATTATAAACTGTAATTGTACATGGATGAAAAATTGCCTCCATGCATGGGCTTTTCACAACGTGTAAACTCTATGCATTATTCATCGTTGCGATGATCTCACCCATGAAAAAGTGTTGATATCAGCTGTTTCATGACGCCCAGTGAGACGGCGCTCATTGCCCTCACCATATGCTGAAATATGCTCCTTATGTTTGATGCCAAGTTTATCAATAGCCTTCTTGATTACCTCATAGCCACCTTCTTCCCTCATTGATTTTGTGCTGAAAGAACCAAATTTGTTATATATGTGTAAGTTCAGCATAGCCACATCAACAGAAGCACAAAACAGAATGTCATTATTATCGGAAATAAAAGCCTCGTTTACTGTGGTATCACCTGTAGTTGGTATGGCACCCAGCTCCGTTCCAGTCGCCTGGAATAGGTTTAGGGTCCAATGAGAGGACTACTCCAGCAAGCTCAGTGATCCTCTGCACACAATTGCTTAACAATCAACTCATGATTGTTCTACAGTTCACAAGGGCAACGACACAGACACAACACAAAAATACAAATATATGCATACAAAAAGCAGCAACGCATTAATGAAGCTACATGTTATCACAACACAATGAAAACCTTCAGAGACACTGTACCTCAAGGAGATAACGAGCACACCATAACTGATCTCCGGATGAGATGCCTACACAGGGTCCGACTTGAAACTCCCACTGCAAAAAAAAGTTGTAAATTTTAATTAACCAATGAAAATTCTGAAATTATATTGACTACAGAAAATATATGCAAGCCACATCAGGAAGATGCACTAAGGAGGCGCATGGACCTTCCGTCCCCCCAGGTTGGGGATCCATTCTTTCTCACATAACACAGAATATAGCACCCAGGTTTAAAATCTACTCAAGCGGTAACAGTTAACGATTTCGAATCATATAATCGGCTGGCAGTACCTGACCCGGCATAACCTCTCCGTTGATTCCAGAAATTTTTATTCCTGCATAAACGCATGCCTTGTAGTGAGCATCAATAATAGCCCTGCCCCAAGCCTTGTCAGCGCCAACGCCACAGTAGTATGGTCCCTACAATTCCAAGGAAAGATCTTCTAAATATGTTCTTGAGAATGATATCACCTGATACATGAAAGACAAGTCACTCTGACAAAATATAGCATACCTGAGGTCCAGGGAATCCACCAACAGGCCAACCAAGAGGCCATTTCACTTCCTTTTGCAAGAGGGTAAACTCTTGCTCAATCCCAAACCTATGGTGAAAGTACAAACGTAAGCATCTTCCCATATATGAATCGCAGCACAAACATACGACAAGTACAGCCTCATCAAACAACTAACCAAGGTTCTTCTTTCTCAACTGCTGGGTCTGCGAAGATCTTTGCAGCTGCACATCGCTTGTTGGTGGGAATGGGCTCACCCTGAGGTGTATAGCAATCACAGATGACCTGCATATTATAATGAAAGATTACAGCTTTAGGCCCTTTACTATTCGAGATGCCCATGGTCAGGCATGCATATTAGCCTTTACTCTTGTATCCATGAATTTAACTACCAATGAAGTGTGATTGTATCACTCTTTAACAATGCATTCAGTTGACTTACTGCAAGTACATACATACCAAAATATTGTCTCCTTTGCGGAAAGGATCCTTGAAAATCGCCTGGGGACTGCGATGAAAACATGTAATTGAGATGTTGAGAATGACTAATAAGATATCGGTAACAGGTCAAAAAAATAGATCTGCAGAAGAAGCTTACTAAAGGATAACTTCACTATCTTCACCGGGAGCTTGACCTGTGCTAGATCCATCATAATTCCACTTGGGAAGATCCTTCGGGCTCTTTACTGGGGCTCTTACTGTCTGCAATGAGAACAATTTGAATCTTTAAAATAGCGCACACACAAACATCCACGCGAACAGCACAACCATACCTTAATGCCCTTAGGTAAAGAAGTTAAAAAGAATAATCTCATAACACGTAAATGTCTTGTGCATGTAGGAAAAACAGCGTGCATTCATGGTGAACACAATGTCATACGCACCTAAGCATGTCGCACATGCACTTAAACATCAATTCAGTTGCTAAGATCTCAACTTTGTGCAGGGATCGCCTCGTGCAGAGAAGAGCATGCGATTTCAGATACAGCGGTATGGAGTATTTCAAGCATCTAAGTACATCAGCGCAGATAAATAAGGGCAGATCCGAATGCATTATGCGATCACCCGATTTGCATGCATGCATAGATAAATTGAGGCAAAAACTCATCAATACTGTCTCTGTCTACGCGCATGACCAAATTGAAAGAGGTTGAAAAGGGCATATTACCCTGGCTTTGCTCCTCATGTCTAGTCCTGAGCCGCCAATCCTGTAAGAAGGACAGCACTTACATCATAAAGGAATTTTGAGGTTTTAGCAGAATTAAGTACAAAAAATGGTCGGGTCACGTCGGATCATGAGAATTTTGAGGGTTAGAAGTATCGATCTCAAAATCCGAAGAGTCGAACCAAGGCATCACAAATCACAAGGAATCACGATCCTACGTAGCTGAAGAAACGATTCCAAAATCAAGAAGCTAATCTGGCCGGCATCATGCCAAACCATGAGTATCTTGAAGCTTTTGTGAAGCCTCGATTGGTAGGATCAGCATGGGTGGGGAGAAAAGAATGAATGTCTTTCCGACTCCGAGAGTGGCGTTTACTTACCATATATACTCGGCAATGATGTAGCCAGAATCAGTGATGTCGAGGTTGATGAGGTCCTCTAACAGAGCCGAAGACATGGTGACTTATACAAAGGAAGAGAAATTTGGCGAACGAAACCACAGAGGGCAGGATCAAAAGAACAAAGTGGAAGATACAATGAGGAAGGCGTTCGGAGGACTGGCCCTGCAGTTCTGCAGCAAAACGCACGGCTTTTTAAATAATGTTCCAACCTGTCCTTCAGCTCCGGCTGAGGCTTAGCCTGATGATCTCAGCAGCAAGGTCTGACCCCGAAAACAAGGAACAGAAATAAACCAGCGTTCACCGTAATTCTTCCTGCCCTCACGACTGTGTCGAGGAAATTAGACTTTGGGTATTTAACTTTTCTCGGCGAGGACGAAAGCTGCAAGCGATTTTCAAGAAAAAACGCCGGTACTATTGTCCAATCATCGTCGAAGTTGCGACAGCGAAAAAGCTCAAATAACGCTGCGTGTGACCCACTCCTAGGCTGGCCGCTCTAACTGCAATTCGCGATGCTAAAAATATGAGCCGGGGAATCTCTACAAAGTCACGATCATTTCGTATCAATATAGAGTGAGTTCACACAAAGCATAAAACCGGAGTTTCGGAAAAGCATAGAACTGAAGTTTTTGATGGATCCAGAACTCGTCTCTCAAAATCACGACTATCTTTATATCAATGGAGAGTGAGTTCACACAAAGCTTAAAAAAAAAAAAAGCGTGAAAATGTTCAAGTCTGTGTAGTCAAGTGGTTTGATGCCTTGAGTTTTTCGGAGGAAATGTTGAGTTTAAGTCTTTGTTGGACATGTATCTATGAGTTTCTCAGAGATGGGTGCCTCTACCTTACGAGGTTTGGTGTGTAAGTGTGTTTTCAATTCATTGTACTAAAAAAAAATCCGTAAAAAATAATTGTTCCATTGCTTTTTTGGTGGATGAGGAACTAGTTTGTGTAGTTCCACCGCTCTATATGGAAGTATAACCGATAACTCTATATGGAAGTTATGGCTAGTATTACCTTGAGAAAAATCGATTAGATAATTATGGTAAGCCATACTTAAACGACACGGGTTTGGGTAACAAACATTTTGAGATGGTTTCCACCCGTTGAGATAACACTATCAATATCAATAGTAAGTTGTCCTTGCAAAAGACAAAGATGAGAAAAATGAAGACAAAGATGAGAAAAATGAAGACTGAGAGGAAATGTAAATTGAGGGATACACAACTCAAATTCTCAAATTGCCAAGAGGAATGCAGCTACAAAGATGGTGTTGTCCACCATTATGCTCTTAATATGGAGTTCAATGTAAATTGAGGGATACACAACTCAAATTCTCAAATTGCCAAGAGGAATGCAGCTACAAAGATGGTGTTGTCCACCATTATGCTCTTAATATGGAGTTCAGATGGTGATTTGAATAGACTCTAGGTGAAGGCTTATGAGTGCATAATGGTATATAAAGCTTTGCATAGGACATGCTTATATAGCTTTTACAATGGGAGTCAATATAGACAAATATAGTTGAGAGAGATAAAATAATCAAAAACAATAATTTTTCAATAATATCTTCACGACCAAAAGTCATACCATCTTAACCCTATGGACTAAAGGGATATTCCTCCAGACCACACAAGGGAACAAGCCCCTCTCTGCACTCCCTCCATTTAGGTTCTATGGAGAAATGATGCGATGCTACAAGGCCTTTATTTTCAAAGTTAAGGCTCTAAAAATTTCCAAACTCTCAAAATGACTTCTCCTCGTAATGGGGGCCTTACAACTTAGAGCACCATGGATCATTCGTTGTTATCCAAGGGTGGAATATTGAGCGTAGCGAAGACCCCTTTAATGTCCATCCTAGGGTGAAAGTATGCCCTTGGTCCTATACCAAGCTTTGGAAAGTGCCAATGAAGTTCTTCTCTCCCTAAAGCCTTAATTAAGACATTCACTCTAATTTCTTCAATTGGAGAAAAGGTTATCTTGACGAACCATCCTTGTTCAACTCATGCACATAGTGATATTGAGTTTCTATGTGCTTGGTATGTGCATAGAAAAAATGATTTTTGGCAATGGCCATGCAACTTTGGTTGTCACACTTCCGTGTTGTAGCCTATTTTCCTCCTATTCATATGTTCCATAGGATTCTCCTCAAACATATTGCTTCACATGTTGCAAAACATGCTTCGTTGTACCTTTCTTCAATAGAAGATAATGCTACAATCGATTGCTTCTTACTGATCCAAGAGAAAATCCCATATCCTAAAAAGAAGCAATATCCAAAAATTAATTTTCTAGTATGAAATCTCTTGCCCAATCTTAATCACTATATCCAATAGGAGATTATCCTTTCCCATAGAGAATACTATAATCATTGATTCCTTTCATATACCTGAGTATCTACATAGTTGCATTCAGTAAGTTTGGAAAGGATTGTTAGAGAACTTGCTTACTACTCCGACAACATTGGACATATATGGTATGCTATTGCATAAGTAGATGAGAATTCCAACTTATTTTGTGTATCTTTCAATATCCACTAGAGGAGAAATATCGTCAACAAATAATTTTGTATTGACCTCCATAGGTGTAGAAGTCTCCTTGCTATCCTCCATGCCAAATGCCTTTAGAATATTTTTTTGCATACTTTTGTGAGAGAATAAAGTCTTCCTTCGTTCTAGCCATACTTCAAAGCCTAAGCAATAATGTATTAAGCGTAAGTCTATCATTTCAAATTCTGAATTTAGGGCATCTTTTATTTGTTGAAGAAGAGCATCATCATTTCCTATAATCACAAGGTCATCAACATAGAGTACAATAACAATTGTCTTCCCTTCTCTATTTTCAATATACAAGTTAGCATCAAAAGCATTTTGAAACCTAGATCCAAGAAATAGTCATCCATCCATTTGTAACATGTCATAGGGGCTTGTTTTAGCCCATATAATTCCTTCTTTAGCTTACATACCTTGTTCTTTGAATGGAGAGCCCCAAACCTAGGTGGTTGAGACACATAGACCTCCTCCTTGAGGTCTCCATTCAAGAATGTTGATTAGACATCCATGTGATAGTTTTGCCATCTTTTATGAGCAGCCACAACTAGTAGGTTACAAGTAGTATGTTACATGGGAACTCTAGAGGAGGGAGGTCTAAATCCTCCCTTTGATATGTGGACATATGGGCTCTCACATGAGTGGCAAGTGTAAGGAGCCACTTGGGTTCCTATTTGTATGGGAAATGATGCAAGATATTTAGGTATGTACGTGTCTAGGAGGAATCACATATACTTGTTGTCAGCACATTCTTATCCATGATAATCGTCAGACATTGATCCATAGGGATCAGTGCATGTGATCCATAGGGATCATTGATCCACAGGGATCAGTCTATTTGATCCACAGGGATCAATCCATGTGTGTGAGGGACAAGGGCCAGCTAGCCAAGGTCCCAAGCTCGGGGGATACCCTAAGGTACTTTCGTAGTAATGGGAACTGCTTTGGTAGTAAAGACTATTCCAGAATTGCTATTCTTAGAGTATATCATTGCTATTTTTAGAGTACAAGAGGGTATATATGGATGGGAGGAGAGTCACACACATGATTCAAGCAATTCCTTACAATTTATAGAAGAGCAAACAGAATATAGTTTTTGATGCATTAACACGAATACTGTATCAAATGAGCTTTATAGTTTTAGAAAGCTCATTGCTTCAAGAGATATAGGAAGCACAGGTGGAAGATCCACATTTGTTCGAGCCATCAGTGATGACTCTATTATAGGAGACGGGAAAGTTTCAATAGTTTCTTCCCCTAGTAGAGCAAACAAGTCCATTCCAAATTTCAATTTCTCATAGGAGAATGGAATAGTTAGATGGAAAGGAAAGGTTTGTGTACCAGATTCGCAGGATTTGAGAAGAAACATCATGCATGATAATTATGATGTGCCTTGTGTAGGACATCCAGGTGTTGACAAGATAATACAGCTTGTTAGAAGAACATTTTGGTCGCCTTGATAGGCAGAGATGTCCACACTTATGTTTAGGAGGCTTTAGGTGTCAAGTCAATAAAGCAGAAAGGATAAAGACTTCACGTCTTTTGTATCCTTTACAAATTCTAGATCACAACTGGGACAGTGTATCCATGGACTTCATAGTCAGGTACTGCGGACCCAAAGGAAGTGGGATGCTATCCTAGTTGTGGTAGACAGATTGATGATCCACAGGGATCATGACTTTGGTCCATAGGGTTCAGTTTATACCCACGTAGGAGATGATAAAAACTCCACACAGGGATCGGAATGTCAAACATTGATCCACAGGGATCAGTGCATGTGATCCACAGGGATCAATCTATTTGATCCATAGATCATTGATCCACAGGGATCAGTCTATTTGATCCATAGGGAGTGGAGTTGTTTATCCAGCATGTCTTCAAATTGCATGGGTTTTCGACATCCATAGTTTCAGATAGGGATGTCAGATTTACAAGACCAAGCGGGTCAACCAGTTTTTAGAGGACATATTGAGGGCATAAGACAGATGGGGATAGTATTTGGCACTAGTTGCATTTCCTTTTGAGATGAACTATGGCATGAATCCCAATGCTCTCAGTACCATAGATATGTCACAGAAATGTCCTAGTGCTTTGGAGTTCTTAGCAAACGTCCAAGTAAATTTAGAAATAGGTAAAGCCAAGATGCAGCAAGAAGCTGATAGGGCTAAAGAGTACACTGATAGGATAAGATCTCTTAGGTCCTTAGAGGCAGGAGACAAAGTCTTTCTTCAGGTACTAGCTAGGTCTACTTCACTTTCCATAGGGAAGTGTAGTAAGCTATCACCAAGGTTTTTATGGACCTTGGAAGATAGTTAAAAAGCTAGGTGAAGTTTCATACTGATTAGATCTTCCTTTAGATTGTAGATTTCATCCAGTGTTTTATGTTTCTAGGGAGGATAATCTAATAGAAGGTATTGTTTCTTTGCAAGAAAGTAAAAGCATGGATCATTCTCCAAACAGGATACTAAATCGGAGACAGAAGCGATTCAGGAATTGTGTCGTCTAGGAGTATTTAGTAGCCTGGAGAGGATTACCACTTACTGACCCTACTTGGGAATCACAAGCTATGGTTCGCAAGTACTTTCCCTCATTGATCATTGAGGACAATGATCTTTAGAAGGGGGAGAGAGTGTCAGACATTGATCCACAGGGATCAATGCATGTGATCCACAGGGATCAATGCATGTGATCCACACGGATCATTGATCTAGAGGGATCAGTCTATTTGATCCACAGGGATCAATCCATGTGTGTGAGGGACAAGGGCCAGCTAGCCAAGGTCCCAAGCTCGGGTGATACCCTAAGATACTTTGGTAGTAATGGGAACTCCTTTGGTAGTAATGGGAATAAGTGTTGCATGATGGTCACATAAAGCTAGGTGAAGTTGCATGCTGATTAGATCTTCCTCCAAATTACAGATTTCATCCAATGCTTCATGCTTCTAGGAAGGATAATCTAATAGAAGGTATTGTTTTCTTTGCAAGAAAGTAAAAGCACAGATCATTCTCCTGACAGGATACTAGATTGGAGACAAGCGATTGAGGAATCGTGACGTCCAGGAGTATTTAGTAGTTTGAAGAGGATTACCACTTACTGACTCTACTTGGGATTCAGAAGCTCTGCTTCGCAAGTACTTTCCCTCATTGATCATTGAGGACAATGATCTTTAGAAGGAGGAGAGTGTGAGACATTGATCCATAGGGATCAGTGCATGTGATCCATAGGGATCATTGATCCACAAGGATCAATCTATTTGATCTACAGGGATCAATCCATGTGTGTGAGGGACAAGGGCCAGCTAGCCAAGGTCCCAAGCTCGGGGGATACACTAAGGTACTTTCGTAGTAATGGGAATTGCTTTGGTAGTAACGGGAATAAGTGTTGCATGATGGCCACATGTTCACACTAGACTATTCCAGATCATTGCTATTCTTAGATTATATCATTGCTATTTTTAGAGTACAAGAGGGTATATATGGATGGGAGGAGAGTCACACACATCATTCAAGCAATTTCTTACAATAATAGTGGGCATTGATAGCATCTTCATGCTTGAATCATCTATAAGGTTTAGTTAAAACAAGGAAACCTCATAAGAGATATTGCATAGGAGAGGAGAGACATGCATAGATGTGTGGGAGCCTTGAAACCCACATAATGACCTCTCTTGAGGCAATGCTATATATATATATATAGATATATATATATATATATATATATATATATATATATATGTGTGTGTGTGTGTGTGTGTGTGTGAATGTAGGGGTAAGGTCACATGAGCCTTACATCCGCAACTTATTTCAAGAATGTGACATGAATAATGATGTCAAAACCTCTGCTTGGTGATTAAATATGTTCCAAACATGTCTCAAACCTCCACTTCATGATTACATTTGTTCCTAGCACGTCTCTCAAAGATAGAGCCCTAGCGCTAATTTTGGGTGTTGCTTTTGAATTGCAAATTAAAATAATCAATGAAGTCAATGAATGAACATCATTCATGCATGTGCAATCCAAATATTTTTCTTTTTTACATTCAGATAAGTTTTCATTTAAAGAACACTGACTCTTGCTCACTTCAGTGGCCTTAACTCTCTCTACTTTATATCGATTTTATCCTAGAAATTTATCTAAGTTCCAAGGGCCATTGAACTCACATCTTTTAGCACTCCTTTCCAATCTTTGTACCTTTTATTTACACCACTAATTTTGTACTTTGTGAAGGGCATTTTCCCCTTAGTTTTGTAGTCAATTTCGCACTCCTCATTGTAATTACCAAAGGGTTACTTTGTATTTTGTAAAGGGTCTCAAACAATCATTCTAGTATCTTTCTTGACACTAATTATACATCATTGTACTCCCTACCTAAGGGGTTCATTTGTATCTACCCAAGGGTACCAACCCTAAACTTTTGCACACCATTTGGCACCAAGTGCCCTACTTTTTTAACTTCAAAAATATAAAGAGATGAGTGAGTGTGCATGCTTTGGGAGGCTATTCTAAGCCCTAAAGTGTGTCTCTAAGTGCATTTTGGGCTACTCTAAGCACCCCCCTCCCCCCAAAGACGACAAAAAGTGCAAAGGGCTAGTCTAATCTTCCCCCCTCCGCCCCGACCCCTCTCAAATCTGGTGTCAAATCCATTTTGCAAGTGTGGTAATTCATCTTTGAAGTTCAATTTTCTTCAATGTCTACTATTTTGAATGCAACATCTTTTAGTCAATTATACTTGGATTCATTTACACTCATGTTCATGCCCACGGATGAGAAGTTAAATGGCACAAACTATAATTTGTGGAAAGATATAATAATGTCTTATTTATTCACAAACTTATTGCATGAAGTAGTTGATGCTACAAAACTTGAGCCCAACAAGGATAGTGAACTAACGACTTGGAAATTTTGGAATGTAAAAGATAAAAGAGCCCTAGGACAATAATTGCTTGCCTGTGATGAGCTAACTAAAGGCCACATTACTGCTTGCAACATTTCCCACAAGGCTTGGAAAATACCATAGGATATTTATGAGGACAAGAATCCCTCTAAAATCTATGCCTTAGAAGTCAAGTTCCACATCCTCTCCATTAGGCCTGAAGATCCCATCAACAAGTTCATTGCCACTTTCGAATATTACCAACATAAGTTTGTGTTGTTTGCCAGATAGGTGTCAATCAAGCATATGACCATCAGACTTCTAAATAAGCTTCCTAGGTCTTATGAAATCTATCACAAGTCTTTAAAATTACAACCAAGTGTTGACCTAGGAAGTACAAAAACTTTTGCTCCTCCATGACTTGCAAGCAAAGTCTTCATTGCTGTAGGAAGCCACCATGAAGACTAAGGATCCATTCAACAAGGACAAGAACGCTAGTCATAAATCTAGCAACATTCCTAAACAAGGCTCAAACAATTCAGCCAACAAGCTCATCTACAACTATTGTGGTAAAATAGGGCATCTCACAATGAAGCACCATGGGAATGACATGCACTATGCTTCACAAAAAAGGCTTACCATTCAACGCTTTGATTGAAGCTATACACATTGCAGTTCACATAATCAATATAGCCTTCACAAGTGTACTACAAAACAAGACTTTATTTGAAGCCTACTATGGAGGCAAGCCCATTGTGAGATACTTTTGTGTTTTGGAAGCGACGCATTCGTACATGTGCCAAAGGAAGATCGGCATAAGTTACATTTTAAGTCCAAGAAACATCTACTCATTGGCTATGATGAATAGTCTAAGGCTTACATATTGTACAATCTTGAGAACCACTCCATCACCATTTTGAAATATGCCATATTTGATGATGCTTCAAAATACTCAACCAAAGAACCAAGTACAAGTTTGAGCCCACTCATCTACACTTCAGAGAGCGACATAATTATTTCTAAACAAAAATAAGAAGCAAGTACTTGTCACCAACCTAGTAGATTTCAAAGGCTCATCGAGAAGTAGCAACATGAACAAAGTCACTATGTTCATTATGCACTTATGCACTAGCTTCAACAAATTCTAGAGCCTTCAAACCTTAAAGAATTTCAAGGCCAACTTGAGTGGGAAGAAGCTATGTTGATAGAGATGTATGTAATTGAAAAGAGCAATGCCTAGACAATTGTTCCAAAACCTTCAAAGCATCAAAGCTATTGGAGTTAAGTGGCTATAAAAGTCAAGTAAGAATTAGATGCTACATTGGAAAAGTACAAAAGGCATATTCAGGAAAAATGGGAATTACATAGGATTTTGAGACAGTTCTTTGTGTCCCAATGTTTTACTTTTTCACTCATTGACACACGATAACATGTTATTATCTCTTGATTGGAGTATATTAAATTGACACTTCAATAATAAGGATAATTTTATAATAAATGGGGTATCAAGATTGGGTTCAAACTTAAGAACTTAACATAGTAGGTAATATAAATGGGACTTGAATAATTCCCAAATTTCTTGAATAGGCCTTACAAAGAAAGACCTGTAGCTAAGGGTTATGTGATAAAAAACGGCATTGACTATGAAGAAATCTTTGCTCCTACTACAAGGTTTACAACTATAAGAGTTATTCTTTTCATGGAGAAAGAAAACCATCTTGAACCTCATATTCCATGTGAATTGTATATCTAATCATTGGTTCACAATTCAGAGAAACCAATGCTTTCATTGCATCTAGGATGTGCCAAAATCTTAAGATCTTCTTATTTGATTTTGATATCAAGAGGTCATGTTTCATGATGTCATCAATTTGTAACCAACATTGATGAACCACCCTTCAAAACCCATATAAGGAGGGGTTGGCCACATACATACTCAATCTTGCCAATGCCAGTCTTGGGAGCTCAAGGAGTCATGATCACCAAGTAAGTACTCTCCAAGTTGGAGTTCGAGTTCTAGTTGTGTCCTTTGTTCTAGTCTTGTCTAACCTTGTATCTTGACCATTTTTTCTTGTCTTATTGTAATCTCGTAGTACAAGATCCTATCGAGTTATTTCTTGTATCTAGTTCATCTCCTTTAAGGGAATTCTTGTAATCCAAATATCTTGCTTCATACCTATGGTCCTAGGTTGTGGGATCTCTTGTATCATCTCTAGTCCAGTTATCCATGCATATCAGTCCCAAGGGTTTAGAAGTCTTGTATCAATTATATATTCTTGTATTATTTTTCCTTATGTGGGTGATCTTGTAATCAAAAGTGTAATTTGGGAATCTTGTATAGTCTAGTGAGAGGGCACAATCTAGTGCTCCCTTGACATTGGCAAGACTAGCTTTTATCCAAGACCAAGAATCATGGAAAACACTTATGAACAGATTGTGGCATCACTTCAAAGTCTCCAACAACAAGTCAAGGACTTAAATCATCGACAAAGCAAAGTTGAGATGGGGAAACTTTTTCATTTTCCAATCATGCTGCAAACATATATACAAGTTTTCGTTCGCTAGTATAAGCGTCTTGAAATTTGCTATAAGTTTAGCAGAACTTGACATCGTAGTTGTTCAAGTTTTTGAGATACATTCATTTTTTGTACATCTAGGTATTTTATCAGTGGCCATGGTTGAAAGCAATAATGTATTCCGTATGTTGGTGGTTGAGGATAAGTTGGATGGTAACAATTATCCATTATAGGCATATATGATGCATAGGGTATTGGTCGCAAAAGGACTATAGAATATTGTGCAAGGTGTTGAAAAATGACCTACTTCACCTACAAATACAGTTATTGAAGGTGATGCAAATGGCATTCAAGATGATGGTCTTGAAGTTCCTCTTTGTGTTGCAATTCCTACTACACCTACTATAGAGAAACTTCACTGGGATGGTAGAGATACTCATGCAAATGCATCAATAGCCTTGCTTGTCAAACTTGCCATTACTCCTCATATTTGCTCTTGCAAAATAGCCAAGGATGCTTGGGATACACTTAGCACTTTGTACCAGGCAAGAAATGAGGCGCATGTTGCTTACCTTCAAAAACAGTTGGAGAGCGAGCATATGAATGAAGGAGATTATATAGATAGTTTTTTGACAAAGATCAAATATTTGAAGGAGCAATTGATTTCTGTTGATGAAGTTTTGCCAGACAATTCACTTGTGTAGATAGTCCTAAATGATCTTCTAGATTCATATTAGAGTTTCCCTTCTACTCTTTGATTGATGATGAAATGCAATCCAAATACCTTAACATTTGAGGAGTTAGGCTATAGGATATAATATTTCTTAAATATAATAGTTATTTAGTAAGTACGTATCATGCAAAATTTGTATGTGTACAAGTGTGATGACAATTTTGGAATTGTGATTATCTATTTTGATGACTTAATTCTCACAACAAAGAACAAAATAATTTTATACATGACCGAATAACTGCAAAAGTTCAGATTTTAAATTAAAGATTTGGGCCTCTTGTACTCTTTAAAGGATTGAATTGTAGTAGAACGACGACGTGATGTTTAGAGGAGAGTTTTTTTTTTTCTAAAGAGATCCTCAAGGGACTTGGGATGAGGAAATACAAACATGTGATCTAAGGAATGGATGTGAAGGAAAGCCTCTCAATGGATCTTTTGTTTATGGCATTTTATTTGATGGGCAATGTAATAAAAAAAATTAGAATACATAATTCCCCTTATTGAACCCAAGGGTAAGAGGATCTAGAACAAGGGTTTTAGACATTGGAAACACCTCTGGAAACAGGAAACTAGCCAATGGATTGGCTTTGAGGACGTAGACCCTGAAATAAGAGTTAACTACAAAGAATGGACCCTCCTTCAAAGCAAGTGCCTCGTTTGGGAACGATAAAAAACCCACCTCCTCATTGGACGGGATCCACCTTGCCATAAGGGTTTTATTTGGCACAATGGCAATAGCTTGTCCAAAATTCCTACAATCAAGGTGAACACGGATGATCATTTCACACTTAACAAGAAGTGGTGCTGACTTGGACCAGGCTACGTTGGGATTTGAAGTTCATGTCTATTTGGCATCCCCTCATTGAGATCAAAAAGTTGGTTCTCATGGGGCAAATTCTCCACCGTGGTATCTGGACCAACCTAAAGGCTAGCAAAATCTGTGGTGCTCCGCCGTGGTGCAAGCATTGCCACCATAGTATTGAGGATCTGGGTCATATCTTCTTCATGTGCCCCAAGTCTCTCAAGCTCTGGTGGTCCCTTGGGAATATTTTGAGGATGTAGGACCAAATCACCTAGAAGCAAGTGCTTCTGGGCGAAGCGATTGGTCTCATGATGGCGCTGTGGAATGCTATAAGAGGAGAAACCCTCTGGAAGATTTGGAGGGTATGATATGCCTAGAATTTTTAACACCCTCCTAAACAGTGGTCGATCGAGAAGCCTATATTCCCCCTTCGAAAAAGAATCTCCAATTGCAAAAGGTCCCCACCCTTTCGGCATCATAAAGTGTTTCTAATCAAGAACAAGAAACTTAAACCCAAGTGGGCCCCACATGAGAGGGATGAGAGAGTTATTAATCTCCTTTGGAATACTCTCTAGATCCACAAGTTTCACCCTTGCTATATGGGATTCGAGAGGTCCCAAGGGCACTAGTCCCATTCACTTGTAACTTGTTCTTTTCTTTTAATTAAAGTCTAGGAGAGTAGGCCACGATCGAACTTCCCTTTTGAAAAAAAAAAGAGGGTGATCCCAAAGGATATCATATATATTGCATACTAAAGCTTTACCACCAATCATTTCGAATCTACATCCACTTCAACCACTGAGATACAAGATGGACCAATTCAAATCTACATTCACTTCAAGCCACTGAGATACAAGATCTCATATATCTATGAGATGGACCAGTTCTTGGCTTAGATCATTTTTTATATGAGATCTTCTAAGAAATTCAATAAGGAACTAAGTGTAAACTCCTAATGAATAAGTAAAATTTCATTTGAAGGTATTGATTACTTGAGATTAATTTCATGGTGATTGTTTTGAGAGTATGGAAGTCAAAGGCCATGCTTCCTAGAAAGTTATTTTGTGTAAATGGCCTTCTTTGTTGCATATTTTTCGTTCCAAGTAAAGCAATTATAGATTTGGGATAAACAATGGTCATCTTTTGCTGAATTCTGCAAAACATGTTGGTTTGGATAACCTCCACTTGATACATGATCTAAGTAATGGCGTGGAGGGTATAGATGACATAATATTATTTCATGGACAAAAGAATACAATATTAATGAATAGAGGTAGTATGTTGAGTCTATAATGAGAGAAAAGCTAGGGAAGGTCATTGAGTATTCATTTATCTCTCACTACCCTTCCTACTTCCCCAAGTTGCTAAAAAATGTTCATGTGTGGAGATCGAAAGTACTTGCACTCTTTGCCCTTGAACTTGGACATGATTCTCTCTCTCTCTCTCTCTCTCTCTCTCTCTCTCTTTCAAGTTGCTCCGAATGGTAGGTACAACACTATGCATCACAAGTTTGTAAGTATCATTTTGATGATTAAATTTGCTTGTGTTAAGCATGTCATGTATGTTCATCTAATTTTTTGCATATTTGTTGCAAGAGTTGGTAGTGGGTCATCCTTCGACATGAGTAGAGGGGGCTTATGGATATTGTCATGGATTAGTTGCACTGTTGGAGGACTTGGATGGATGTTTCATGGGAGCATCTAGGATGAGGTGAGCTTATAAACTTGGTTTGGTGCTTTTTAGTTGTTGTTTAAATATCATGTCAATTTGTCTCATTTCATGAATGTGCTTTGTTGCAAAATTGCAGATATAGATGGTTTGATCCCTTTGGGCATGTGTATGGCAATGGTGTGCCAAAATTTTGTATTTGGCTCATACATGGCAGTGGTGCACCACAATTTTGTATTTGGTTCCTATATGGCAGTGGTTTACCACATTTTGAATTTGGCTCATATATGGCAGTGGTTTTCGACACTTTTGTACATGGTTCATTTATGGAATATATATCTCTTTTGTACATGGTTCATCTATGGAATATCTCTTTTGTACATGGTTCATGGTTCATTTTGCTCATCTCTTTTATGTTCATGTTTTTTGCTTATCAAATCATGTTTTGGTTGTCGGTCATGTAAACCTTAAATCGGCAACCATTAGAGTATAGGTCATATGTACTTGATTTTTTTTCGGCAAAGTGTATTGTCATTTGCTATACAACATCATGGTAATGTTCCTACAGCAAGAGACAACACACTTTGCCCAAAATTGCAGATATGGTCCTCGGTGTGGGCAACGGTATGAGCATCAGTATGCCCAGGGATATACTGACACCTATATCGATGTTTTTGGCTAGGGACATATCGACACTTATATTGGTACTTTCTATAGTGATGTGCATATTGTCGATTATACTGTCGGTTTGCAGATACATACTAGCGTCTATACCGATGGTGATCTATTGATGCATATACTGAGCCTCATATCGATGCTACTTATGGGTTACTGATGCTTATACCGATACCTATTTCGATGCTTATATTGATGCTATTGTACCAACATGCATACTGATGCATGTATCGATGCCAGTGCAAAAATGCACCCGTGTATTTGCATTGGTATAGGGCCCGGTATGCCCCTCTCATATGTTGTAGTGTATCAATCTCAAAGAATCATTTTTTACCCTAGAATGAATGCCAACTATTCATCTAGTTATTTCCTTGCTTGTAAGTAAGAAATGGAAAGTGTTCTAAATGGATGTTTAGTGTGCTTTTTTGAAAGGGGAATGTAAAATATGAGATATATAGGTTTCAAAAAATAGGGTTTGAGATACAAAATTCAAAATGTAAAGTGCGCATATTGAAAAAGGTATTCTATGGGTTGAAACAATCTACTGGTACATGCTGCTACACAGGATATAATATTTCTTTCATAAAATAGTTATTTAGTAAGTACTTATCATGCAAAATTTGTATGTGTACAAGATATAATATTTCTTTTATATATAGTTATTTAATAAGTACTTATCATGCAAAATTTGTATGTGTACAAGGGTGATGACAATTTTGGAATTGTGATTATCTATTTTGGTGACTTAATTCTCAAACACGGAACAAAATAATTTTATACAAGACCGAATAATTGTAGAAGTTCAGATTCTATATTGAAGATTTGGGCCTCGTGTACTCTTTAAAGGATTGAACTCTATTAGAACAACGGCGTGATATTCAGAGCACATTTTTGTTTTCTAAAGAGATCCTCAGGGGACGGGATGAAGAAATACAAACATGTTATCTAACGAATGGATGTGAAGGAAAGTCTCCCAATAGAAGAAAAATTAATACTTGTGGAGAAAGGATGTTGATGGAGCTAATTGGAAGTTTGTTCTTTCTTGTAAAGGTCGGAAAAACGTAAAATTTTCAATGGAATTAGCATTGAAGTTTTTAAAGGGAACACTAGACCTTACCACCAATCACTTCAAATCTACATCCATTTCAAGGCACTGAGATACAAGATCTCATATATCTATGAGATGGATTAGTTCAATCTCATATTATTATCTATGAGATGGATTAGTTCTGTTGATATATTTAGGTAGTGATGTGTGTGAACACATTAGGACCACCGGGCACTTTTTTTCCTCTTTAGGAGGTTTTTGTCCCCAGCTTGTATATATGCCTATAGCCCTAACATGTTACTTCTTTTGTACATTATAGTAGTAATACATTCAGTATTGTGTGTTGTGCTCTAAGCTTCTTCTTCTTCCTTGTGTTGTTCGTGTGCTTCCGTAGAAGTCTAACTCCAACAATTGGTATCAGAGCATGTCATGGGCATCATTGACACCCCTCCGATCATAGTCTCAGAATCGCATAAAATTTGGTAAAGATATATACTAGTTTTGGTCTTTTTGTGCCAAAGATATATACCATTTTGATTCGCAAGTATAAGCGTCTCAAAGTCTAGTACAGGTTTAGCAGAACTCATCAGGGTACTTCTGTTCAACTTTTTCAGATACAATCATTTTTCAACATTAGGGTATTTTAATCAGTGGCCATGGCTGAAAGTAGTGATGTATTCGGTATGTTGGCTATTGAGGATAAGTTGGATGGTACCAATTACCCATTGTGGGCTTATATGATGTGACATGTATTGGTTGCAAAAGGACTTTGGAACATTGTGCAGGGTGTTGAAAAATGTCCTATTACACCTGCAAATATAGGTATTGAAGCTGATACAGATGGCATTGAAGATGTTGATATTCTTCAGATTCATGTTCGTGCTGCGGTTCTTGTTGCACCTACTATAGAGAAAATTTGTTGGGGTGGCAAAGATGCTTAGGCACATGCATTGATAGCCTTGTCTATCAAACATGCCAAGGATGCTTGGGATACACTTACCACATTGTACCAGGGTAGGAATGAGGCTCATTTTTCTTACCTCCAAAAATAGTTGGAGAGTGAGCATATGAATGAAGGTGATTCTATGGACAATTTTCTAACAAAGATCAAGGATTTGAAGGAACAATTGATTTCTACTGCTGAAGTCCTTCCTGAGAGTTCACTTGTGCAGACTGTTCTGAATGGTCTTCCTGACTCATATCAGAGTTTACTCTTTGTTTAATGATGAAAGGCAATCCAAATGCCTTAACATCTAAAGACTTAGTTTCTGTCCTATTGCAGGAAGATCAGTCCAGCCAGAACATGTCTATTATGCGTGTTGCAGATCAAGCTTTCCTGTCTAGTCAGAAGGGCAAAGGAAAATGTACATCTTCTACTAGTAAGCAAAAATTTGCTAATTCTGCACAATCGAAGAAGGAAGACAAAGATGAGAAGAAATCAGAAAAATAGAAATTGTTTTGTAAATACTATAAAGCAAATGATCATGTCATTAAGAGCTATCCAAAACTGGTTGCTAAAGAGGCAAAGAAGAAAGAGGCCATAATGGTTGTTGTAGAGGCCTCTACACTGAAAACAGAGTCTGCTAATCTTGTGTAGGATGAAGAATGGGTGTTTACTACTGTTTGCAGTTTTCAACCATCTTCTCATGAGCAGTGCATGTCTGTGGTAGACTCAGATGTTTGGTACTTTGATAGTGGAGTGGCCAAACATATTACCTCGCAATGCAGTTTCTTCTCTTCACTGGAGCCTGCCCCTACAGGGAATACTATTACATGCACCAACAACTCCTCTTATCCTATTATGGGAGTTGGTAAGATCATTCTGACTACTAGTGATGGTAGTTCTTTTACATTGTCAGATGCTTTATTTGTGGCAGGGATCAAGAAGAATCTGTTATTAATGTTGGCCTTAGCCAAGATTGTTTTGGTTGTGAAATTTGTTGATGACAGATGTACATTTCATGATTTGTCAAATGGTGATGTGATTATTGCTTTTGGAATTTTATCTCGTGGGCTATATAAGCTCATGGATTATGAAAAATCTGTGAATGATTCAGCACTATGCATGCAGAAATCTGAAATGGTGTCCTCTTTGTCCAAACTTGAGGCACCTGGTAAACATGTATGTGAAGGCTGTATTTTGGGCAAAATGCAACGTTCCTCGTTCCCAAAAGATGGTTCTATTCGAGCTACGTAGAAATTGCATCTTGTTCACAGTGATGTATGTATGCAGACACCCTCTTTTGGAAACTATCTTTACTTCGTGACTTTCATTGATGATTTTTCTAGGCATGCATGGGTATATCCATTGAAAGCAAAGTCTGAAGTGTTTATGTGCTTCAAATAGTTTTTGGTTTTGGCTGAAAATTTGTTAGCATGTAAAATGGGCACCCTTCGTTCTGATCGGGGGGGGGGGGGGGGGGATATATGTCTTCTGACTTTAATGCATTTCTGGCTGAACGTGGGATAAAGCATTCGTGTACAGTGCTGTATACACCTCAACAAAATGGAGTTGCTGAACGAAAGAATAGGTCACTCATGGAGATGGCAAAGTGTATGGTCAAGAATTAGGATTTACCACATACTTTATGGCTCGAGGCTATTATGTGTGCAACACATGTACTTAACTGGTATCCCATTAAAGCACTACAGTCTATCACTCCATATGAGGCTTGGCATGGTCACAAGCCATCTGTTTCTCATCTACATGGTTTTGGTTGTTTGGCATATGCATTAGTGCCTGAACAATATTGTAGAAAATTGGATGATAACGCAATAAACTGTATTTTTGTTGGGTATAGTTTTGAAAGTAAAGGCTATTATTTGTATCATCCACAGACTAAACACATTTTGGTTAGCCGTGATGTTGTTTTTGTGGAAGATGCTATTTAACCATTATTTTCATGTATTAAGGAGACATCTATTCGCTCCAATGACATGTATGATACTTTGCTCTCTCTTTTTATAGGTGGAAAATCTTGTGCTAGTCTTAATGAGGCAACTTGTCAACCTTTGCAGGTTTCATGTGATGATGTAGATCATTCCAGTTCTGATGCACATTTACGTGCTGCACTTCTTGATGAGAGAGATGATATTGAGCAAGCAAAAACTATGCCAAAATGGTTGGTGCAAACTTTCCATGACAAAAATTTAGATGCATCCCTATCATATCGTACTCGTTCAGGCTCTCATAGTGCCTCTTTTGCATCAGATTTCTATGCTATGGCTGCCTCTAGTCTCTTTGATGAAACTGAGCCTGATTCCTTTGATGAAGCACAAAATTCTAAACATTGGATGGCTACAATGCAATCTGAATAAGATGCTATCATAAAAAATGGTACCTAGCTTTTATGTGACTTGCCTCTTGGAAAGAAAGCCATTCGCACTAAGTGGCTATACAAGCTAAAGCGTAAACCTGATGGAACAATTGATAGGTATAAGGCTAGGCTTTTTGCAAAGGGTTATGCACAGGAAAGAGGCATTGATTTTGATGAGACCTTTGCTCCTACTGGACGAACGACTATTGTTCGTAGCATCTGTGCACTTGTAGCTCATCATGGCTGAAATGTACATCCGTTGGACATTAAAACAACATTTCTGAATGGTGACTTGCATGAAGAAGTGCATGTTTTTCAGCCCCATGGCTTTGTGCAAAAGGGCATGAAAACTAGGTGTGCAGGTTGGAAACGGCTTTATATGGTTTGAAACAAGCACCACGTGCTTGGTATGAAAAGATACATGCCTGTCTAATTGCACATGGTTTTGAGAACAATCCAACTAAAAGCACCTTATATATAAAGCATGGTAATGATGTAATTTTGATTATTGTTATGTATGTTGGTGACATGTTGCTCATTGGTCCTCATGACATGCATATTGCTGATTTTAAGGATAATTTGCATGCCTCATTTGAGATGTTTGATTTGGGGCATTTGCATCATTATTTGGGCATTCAGTCTATGCAAGTTGATGGTGGAATGGCTTTGTGTCAAACAAAATATATTGACACATTATTACAGCACTTTGGCCTTGAAGACTTCAAACCTATTGCCACTCCTATGGAGACAGGTTTACGATTGAGTCTTCATAATGCTGGAGATGCATTTGATGCTGTACTCTATTAGTAGGTTGTTGGATGCTTGATTTACTTATGTGTTACTTAGCTAGATATTTAGTTTACTGTCTCATAGATGAGTAGGTTTTATGCATTGCCCAAGTGTCAAGCATTGGCAGGGAGTTAAGCGCATCTTTCACTACTTGAGTGGTACCCGGCTATTTGGATTTTCTTATCCCAAGGGAGGATCACTACCATCAGATTTGCATGCTTTCTTTGACAGTGGTTGGGCTGGTTGCTATGACACTTGTGTGTCCACTAGTGGCTCTTGCTTCATGCTTGGTAGCTCATGTATATCTTGGTTGAGCAAGAAGCAGCCTACTCTAGCCACTTCCAGTTGTGAGGTTGAGTATATGGTCTCTTTCACAGTGAATGTTGAGTGTGTGTGGCTCAGGTGCCTTATGGCTGATTTGGGTGTTGGTCAGTCTTTTGCCACCACCATCTTCACTGACAGTTGGAGCGCATTGGGAGTTGCAAGGAACCCTATGTTCCATGCTAGCACTAAGCACATTGAGGTGCATTATCATTATGTCAGGGAGAGGTTCTCTGCTAGAGAGATCAGTTTGGCTTATGTGCCCATGCAGGAGAACATTGCAGACCTTTTCACGAAGGCTCTGTCTAGGGAGAAGTTTGAAGCTTTCTGCAAAGCTTTGGGCTTACTTCCTTTTGTGGATTGATTCCACATAGTTGGCACTTCCTTATACATGAGTGCTAGCTCCTTGTTCACCGCATCACTCCTAGGGGGTATTTGTTGATATATTTAGGTAGTGATTTGTGTGAACACACTAGGACCACAGGGGCACTTTTTTCCCTCTTTAGGAGGTTTCTTTCCCTCAGCTTGTATATATGCTTATATCGCTAACGAGTTACTTATATTTGTACATTCTAGTGGTAATACATTCAGTATTGTGTATTGTGCTCCAAGCTTCTTCTTCTTCCTTGTGCTATTCGCATGCTTCCGCAGACGTCTAACTCCAACAAGTTCTTGGTTTAGATTTTTTATATGAGATCTTATGGGAAATTCAATAAGCAGCTAAGTAAACTCCTAACGAATAAGAATTCTAAACTTTCATTTAAAGGTATTGATTAGTTGGCAAATATTAATTTCAAGGTTATCTTATTGAGAGTATGGGGAATCAAAGGCCATGTTTTCTAGAAAGTTCTTTTGTGTAAATGGCCTTATTTGTTGCATATATGTCGTGCCAAGTAAAGCAATTATAGATTTGGCATAAACAATGGTCAGCTTTTGCTGAATTCTGCAAAACATGTTGGTTTGGACAACCCCCATTTGATACATGATCTAAGTAATGGCATGGACGGTATAGATGACATAATATTATTTCATGGAAAAAAGAATAGAATATTAACGAATAGAGGTAGTATGTTGAGTCTATAGTGAGAGAAAAGCTAGGGAAGGTCATTGAGTATTCGTTTACCTCTCACTACCCTTCCTACTCCCCCAAGTTGCTCAAAAATGTTCATGTGTGGAGATCGAGAGTACTCGCACTCTTTTCCCTTGAACCATGATTCTCTCTCTCTCTCTCTCTCTCAAGTTGCTCCGAATGGTGATGTGCGCAGATCCAAAGTACTTGCAATCGCCCTTGAAATTGGGCAGGATTCTCTCTCTCTCTCTCTCGCACTCTCGCACACACATAAGACATATTTATGAATAAATATCTAATTCCTTCCGTATCTCTCTTGAGAGAGGGCCCATTGTCCCCCTCTTGTGGACACGATTTCTTATAAAAGAAACAAGGGAAATGGTGCCTCCAACACGACATCACTTGGCACTTTGACTTTTGGACGTATGAATGATACCTTGATGTCCCATGAGTATGTAGCTTGGGCCATGTTTCTGAATTTCGTAAGGCCTTTTTTTAACTTTCAATAGCCAACAATCCCAAGGAGCTCCTCGGATCTTTTATAATATGAAGGCGATGCCCTAGAATTCCGCTCTTGCTAGTCAAAGATCCATGATTCTCCCACATCTCCAATGGATGCTCAATTGGGCGAGGGATATTCCTAGCCAACCATTTCTTTACAAGGATGTGGAAGTGTCTTTGTTCTTCATCACATGATAGAAGACATTGATTTTTTTTTAAATTATTATTATTAGTAGGTGAAGGAAATTGATATTTCAATATCAATGACATGACTAATCATGCTGTCGTGTCAAGAAACATTGGCCTCAAACATCACCTTCATATGGTCGATCAGTTTACAAATAGGTTTAACTTGCAACCACTTACAACGCGGATTCAATGTCACAAATTCCAATATATACGAGGGTATGACTACTCTTTAAAGATAGAATTTTAGGTATGACTACTCTTTAAAGATAGAATTTTAGATTTGTTCTATAAATGTGTACATCCCTTTGCAATATCTTCTAGAGAGCTAAGCCTTACCTCTAATGGTTTTTCATGCTTTATCCAAAAATAACTTATGACCTCGATCAATGAATTTTGGTGTACTAATTAGGAAAACAACCCAAAAGCAAGCATATGAAATCGTTTGGTTATTGCTTCTGCCACAATTGACTTTTCTTTGTTTGGTTTGACTTTTCTTAGCAATCTTGACTTTTTGGTTGGGTTTGACATTCATGATTCAATTTGTCTTTTCTTTTTAAGACTTCTGCGAACATTTTTGTCGTTGAGTTTGTAATATACTTTTAAGTATGACAGCATGTGTGTTTCCTTCCTTTCCTTCCCTACTGATAACTTACATACCCAAAATTCCATAGCTAGAATTATTCATAAGGTCTAAGATAACCTAAGATTGGCCTTACTTATCACACACATCTATAGCTGTCTCAAAAAAGTCCATAAAGTACAATCAGTCAGGACCATCTTACTAAAATGAGCTACGATGTCTTTAAGGGCTTATGTACGTACCTCATTCATAGTTCTTTGGTGCCCATCAGCGGGGATTATTCAAGATGAAATTTATATTCAAAATTCATATATTGCACCATCAATGTAGCAATAAGTGAGTGATGTTCATACAATTTTAAGACTTGATCAACTGATCAATTGGAAGCAAGATACATCAGCCTTCCATTCACGCATTTTGGAAAGTGCATATTATTCCCCACTTATACGTTTCCTTACTTTTACTAGAAGGGGATCAATCGGTATTATTAATTACATTTTCTCATTTATTAATTTTGAAAACATCATCCATATTATCATCAATAGAGGAGATAAAAACTTGAACAATTGGGAGTTGATCTATGATGTACATATATTCATTGTTCAACTTATTTGAGCCATAAGGAGTCTAGAGATACATGATTTTTTCTCATTTTATGACTTATTTTGCTATAAAATTCTTCTGATATTTCAATATGAATTACCTGAGTAATCATGTTGTCGTGCAAAGGAACATTGGCCTATCACCTTCATATGGTCAAAGCTCATTAAGATAGATCAGTTTACAAATAGGTTAAATTGCAACCACATTCAACCCGGATTCAATGTCACAAATCCAATTCACATATTACAAAAGAGGCTATGACTACTCTGTAAAGATAGAATTTTAGACTTGTTCTATACTTGTGTACATTCCTTTGCAACATCTTCTAGAGAGCTAAGCTTTACCTCTAATGGTTTTTTCATGGTCTATCCCAAAAAAATAACTTATGACCTCGATCAATGAATTGAATAGGAAAAAAACTCAAAAGTAAGAAGCATCGAGTTAGCATATGAAATAGTGCTTTCGTGCTGAAAAATCGTTTGGTTTCTTCTTCTTGCCACTCGTTTTTTGACTTTTCTTAGCAATTTTGACCTTTTGGATGGGTTTGACATTCATGATTCAATTTTTGTTTTTTTTTTGAAGATTTCTGGAAACATTTTTGTCGTTGTGTAATATACATTTCAGAATGATAGCATGTGTGTACCCTTTCTTTCCTTCCCAAATGATAACTTACATACCCAATGATTTACTCTCCATGAGTGAGGGCTAACTTGTAATTAGACGACATACACAATCATCCATTTTTCAAGCCTTAACTATATGTTACCCTATATAAATCTGTTCTTCTTTCCTTACAAGCTAATGGTACTTCTACCAATGCTCTATATAATACAACCATAAATAGAACTTGCACCCAAAATTCCATAGCTAGAATTATTCATAAGGTGTAAGATAACGTAAAAGTGGCCTTACTTACCACAGACACCTATAGTTGTCTCAAAAAAAGTCCATGAAATATAATCAATCAGTACCACTCTTACTAAAATCAGCTACAATATGTTTAAGGGCTTATATACGTGCCTCATTCATAGTTTTTTGGTGCCCATCAGCTGGGATTATTCAAGATGGAATTTAGATTCAAAAAGTCTATATTGCACCATCAATTAGTAACAAGTGAGTGATGTTCATACAATCCTCAATCTTCATTAACTGATCAATTGGAAGTAGGAACTACTTAGGGAGACTATTGGGTGCTCGTTTGCTCTTTGGAATGTGATCATAGACAAGGTCATATGAAAAATGTAGAAGAAAAGATGCACATTGAACTTTGGTTGTTTGGAAGGTTAATTATAAGTCCAAGGAAAGAGGTGAATAGGGTATTCTAGATATGATGGGCATGGACAATAAGCCAAAAGTAAAATGGTTGAAACCTAAGGATTTTTAAGTGTGTCCACACACATCATTACCAAAATATACTAACAAATCGTTTCTAGTAATAATGTGGTGAACAAGAACAGTGAGCCAATATTCACATAAGTAAGATCGATATTGTCGAAACTCAGATTAATATACATAAAACAGTCTAACAAAAATTTAAGATGCAACAATTATTTGTTCTTTCAGATTATTTAGCGATCCACAATTTTCTAGGACAAAAAAATCTTCAAATTTCATGAACGATTCATCCAACTATTCATAAAAAGTTAACACTTAGAATCTCATACTTTTCACTAAAATGAAGAGACTGCAATTTCTACACTTCACCGTCACAAGTTTCAGCATTTGATACTCAATCAGAGTTCAATCGCTTGTATTTCCTATTTTCGTACCCTAATTAATTCTGACATTTCAACATTTCAACATTTTCTTACTGCCGTCAACTTTGGTAGCCCTCCTAAATAATGGTGGATCGAAAAGTTTCCTAGTGCCATAATCTTTTGAAAAATTTCCGATTGTAAGAAGCCATCTCCATTTAAACATCATAGAGTGTTTTTCCTTGAGAACAACAAGATTAAAAGCAAGTGGGACCCTCATGAGGGGGACGAAAGGGTTATCAATCTTCTTTGTAATGTTTTCTTGCAAGTTCAACCTTTTTTTTGTAGGATTCGAAGGATTCCATGGTACTAAGCCTATGCACTTGTACACTTGTTTTTAAAATTTATTAAAATCCTGTTCACTTGTAAAATTCCCGAAATTTCTTTTGGAAAAAAAATCAACTATTTTAAACACCTTCCGAACATCTTTCATCTCACTTGTTTTTGCTTGTACTTCTCCTATTTACAATTAATAACATGACTAAAACCTTCATTCATTCATCATCATGATTATTGGATTTTGTTTTTTTTTTCTACATCGATCCATTTCGTTAAGATTATATAGAAATTAATATGCAAATCTCTATATTTTTTAATAAGGACTCTAGTTGTCATCGTGAACACGTGTTGTCATCGTGCAAGACACCATAATGCATGACCCTCGTTCCGGAAATCTCATTGCGAACATGTCCTTTGCACGTGGACTAAATGTAATGTTCTCAATCATTTCTACCAAATACTTTTCGTATAGATATTGAGCGATCATATGGAGATTCACAATTCCAATCTAGTGGAGGATATGGAAGTATTTCAAGATGACAACTTTCAAAAAGTTTATGACACTAGTAAAGAAGATAATTCAATAGTGAAAGCTCCATCATTGGCTCTAGTTTTTTTGACAAGTACACCAAAAAAATAGTGGATCAAAAGATAAAGCTCCTCTAAATTTCTTGGAAGAGGCTAATGGAAGGGAAAATTCCCTCATTGAGAATTTTGTTCCAAAGAAAAAGAAAGAAGCAAAAAACAAGTCCCATTTGTTTGGTTTGGTCTAGATGAGAACCTCAAATTTGGTGTGTTGCCTTGATTCATTTAAAAAGGCATAATAAAGTTTATCTAAAAGAAATACGCAAGAGAAACAATGAAAACTAGAGGCCCTTCACCATGCTCTACTTAGGATACAAGTTCAATTCTAAAGCCCTAGCAAATAGCCACTTATATCATCTTTTATCTATGTTAGAAGGATTAGAAATGATTTATTAAAGGGAGTTTGATCTTAGACGCCATAATTGACATATAGGAAGGCCTTAAGTTTGCCAAAGAGTCAAACCAAAACCTCTATTTCTAAAGATAGGCTTTGATAAAGCATATGACAAAGTAGAGTGGCATTTCATCCCTTAAGGAGGTGGAATTTGTCTTAAATTTTATAAATATGGTTCCAAATTCTTGTGAAATGCTTTGGATTCGATCAATATCAATGGAACGCTCTCCTCTTTGACATCTTTCAAGATAGGTTGCTTGCTTACTTTGATGTTATTTGCAATAATTTCAGATGGTCTCAACTCGTTTGTGAATAGCCAAGTTCAGATGGGCCAAATTACAGGGCTTTACCTTCCATGAGGGCAAGAATAGATAGTGCTCATGTTATTTGGAAGGTGACAATAATTTTTTTCTTCATAATGGGGTTAGCTGTGCTCTCGCAATGCATGGGTAGCCTTTGCATTGCCTCTAATTTCATAATAAACAATTTAAATGCATCATTCAAGATGTGTGGATAGCCCCCTTTGCAATTTTCTAGGGACCAAGGCTGCAAGGGGCTTGCTTCGGGCCAAATATTTTTCTTGGTTGGCATCATTTTGGGTTTCATGGCCTCTATGAATCAGATACAGGAGTTGCTGCTAAACAAACACAAAACAAGCTCCAATCTTGGAAGGGCATGCCGCTTAACTTCCTCGGGAAAGAGATGGTTATTAACATGTTTATGATTTTCTTCATGATCTATTTTCTTTCCTATTGGAGGTTGAAAAATAAGGAATTGTTGAAGATGGAAAGAGCATGTAGAAAGTTTCTTTAGACAACGAAATCTAATAAGAAGTGAGTTCTAAGGTTTATCGTAAGTGGAAGCATCTATAGAATCAAGCTAGAAGAGTCTCTATTAGGTGGGAGGACATTGACCCAAGTCTCCAATTAAAATATGATAACTTATGTTTCTTGACATGCCATGTTTGAGTTTGGGATGAGTCAGAGGTTCACCTCTTGCTTATGCAAAGCAATGGCAACAAACTAGAGGGCATACCAAGATCCAAGATAAACCTGGTAATTGATCTAAATCTCAACAAAAATTGGTGCACTGCTTGGTCATGAATTAGGTGGGAATCCAAGTCTAAATATCTTTGGCACCCATTTGTGGATCATAAGAAAGCGGTCCTTCTGTGTAATTTGGACCAATGTTAGAGAAAGACAAATTTATTGTGTTCCTCCATGGTGTAAAATATGTTTTAATGGAAGGGAGAAATCACACATCTCTACCTCTCTTGTCCTATGAGTACCTTTGTTTGGAAGAGCGCCCTCAAAGAACCCTCAAGTTAGATGGAAGTATTAGTTGTGAGCACTAAGTTAGCTTGGTAAGGCTATGTGACAACTCTTTGGTACATGATCAAAAGTGAAGCCCTCTAGAAAATTTGGAAGGAAAAATGTGCAATCAACTTCGATTGGCCCTCCAAGAAATGTGAACAGAGAAATCTCTAGATTGACAAGGTAGATAAATTAGGAACTTTAAGAGTATTCCCTCCTTTTAAACACTCGAGGGTGTTTGTTTCTAACAACAATAAGCTAAGAAGTTATGGAACATTCAAAATGCCAAGAAGTTATGGAGCAAAGGCTTCAAAAATGGGAAACATCTCTGGAAACAAGACACCAACTGCTGGATCAACTTCGAGGATATTGACCCTTGCGTCAACATTTCGTACGAAGAATGGAACACTTTGCAAAGCACATGCCTCGCTTGGGACCAACACAAAGTTTGCCTTCTCATGGGACACGACACCCCGAGCTCGCTTGGTCTCAAATGGCACAATGGGAATAGCCTATCAAAAATCCCGAACATCAAAGAAACGATTGACTATCAGGTCAACCTCAACAAGAAGTGGTGCTTGTCATGGACGCGGCTTCGGTGGGACATGAAGTTCATGGCTATCTGGCACCCCCTCATAGAAATCAAAAAGTCTGTCCTCTTATGGCAAATTCTTCATCATGGAATCTGGACCAACCTTAAGGCTAGCAAATTTTGTGGGATTCCTCCTTGGTGTAAACGTTGCCACCAGTCTATCGAAGATGTTTCACTCATCTTCTTTACCTGCCCCAACTCCAACAAACTCTGGCAGATGGTTGGAAAGAAAATTAGACTTCAGAAACATCTCAGTTGGCAGCAAGCCTTGCTGGGTGAAGCAATTGGCTGCTCCGCGACTCTCTGGAACGCCATCGGAGGGGAGGTCCTATGGAAAATCTGGCGGGAAAGATGTGCTATCAACTTCGGTGACTCCCCCAAAGAGTGGTCAATTGAGAAATCGTTGTTCCTCCTTGGCAAAATGATTGTTAACTATAAGAAATCCCCCACCTTCAGGCATCATCAAGTACTCCTTTTGATCAATAACAAGATTAAACCCAAGTGGGCCCCACATGAGGGTGATGAGAGGGTGATTAACCTTCTTTGTAATGCCATCTAAGCTCTGTAAAAGCTTCCCCTGCTTTGTGGGATTTGGGGGGTCCCGTGGGCACTAGTCCCCTTCTCTTGTACTTTTCTTCATTTAAGTCAAGTCCAGGAGAGTAGGCTAATGCCGAACTTCCTTTATATAAAAAAAACAACAACAAGCTAACAAAAAATGGATCCAGCATAAAGGGGATGAGAAGATAATTGATCTTTTTATACCTCTGTTTCAGTTTTTCTTGTATTTCTACTCCTCTTTTTTATATATATATAATTTAAAGCAATATTGATCGGAAAAAAATATCATGTTTCTATCCACTTATGTTTTCGGGCTTTCCACATGTAATATATGTATATAATGAAAATTTATCAAACGAACATGAAATTTATACCACAAAGACATATGAATAGTAGATTCGAAGGAGTGGCTGGACAATCACGAGCATTGATTTTTTTATAACATTTAGAAGAGTTGCAGCCACTAAAACATATTAATCTTTTGTACCACATGATGCCCTTTTATATAATAAGACCTTAATCTTCTCCACAAAATATATTTCAACATGAAGGATCAATAATAAACCATAAGTTTGTAACAATATAAATTAGAGATTCCCGAAATTCTAATGGATGATTGCACTCATCATTTGCAGAATATCAAAAGAAATAAAAAAGCAGGGTGTAGCATTTTTCCTTGAGAAACCGCAATGCTAGAATTGAATTTAACTGGAAGATACAGGGCCCCGCGGATAGTATGTTCATTCACTTTTACAGTTGTTCTTAAAAGATATGAGAAGAAAAATATGGTAGACCTAAATAATCCTAGAAATCCAATGAATTCAGCAATAGATGCTTGAAAATCCTCAGTTATGCTAAAAATACTGGTTAGCCAGGATGTTCAAAAGCATCATACTTGGGATACAAATTTGGATAGAAAAAAGTGGATATCTGAGCTAACCTCTTGTCCTTTCATCAGCCATCACCTCACTTTTTGTGTATGCAATTTCTCTCTGAGATATTGTTGTTTCCGGTCTATTACAACCACCAAATCCGTTTGGTACAATATTGTCTTTTGGTGACATTGATTGTACCCACTTGGTACAATAAAGTAAAACCAGTAAGACATATCCAAAATATAGAACGAGCAACCCCCTTTTTTTTGTCGATATTGTGAAGTCGTATTAAAGGAAAAAAAGTATGGGCAAAGAAATTTATGAGATATAGAGTAGGTGGTGAACAACAAAGTACATAGAAGTCTTAGGCCGTTGTCTGGGTGGTTGGGCCTTTCTCCTCTTGAGGTAGGAGCGAGGGTTCAACCCCCGTTGGCAACCTTTGTGAGGGATATGTTAACTTGGAATGATGTATCATGTGGTTGATGTGCTACCGCCTATTCTGCCTCGCGATAGTTGTGATCACCGTTTAACTCAATTATGTAAACTCCTATTTTTGTGGGATAAGGGGTCCCATGGGTACTATGCCTTTCCTTGTACAATTGCAATTTCAAAATTAAAGCCCGGGGGAGTAGCCCTAGGGCGATCCTCCATTAAAAAGAAAAAAACAAAGTACATAGAAAGATATAGGAGTATACAACAAGGACAAAGTCTCTCAACGTATACAAACCGTCCTATACGAACTACCTTAATTGTATTGCGTGCATGAATCACAAAAAGGTTGTCATTTCAACTTGACATGAGTTACCATTGCATTTAACTAATGCAATAACTCATAAACTTCTTTTTTAAATCTCAACTTACTCTATGCTTATTCCAATCACCAGACAATGCACAACGCCAAGTGTGAATTCTTGAAGGATGATTTAATTTGTGGTCTCGAGGATAAAAAGATTTTATGTGAGCCTCTTGAATTTCTAGAAAACCTATGTGGAAAGGCATTCCACTTGCTCATGGTCATCATACCATCCTCACATCTTTGTGGATTGACATTTATGAGGTTGATCTACTCATATTGGTATTCTCATTGTCCTAGAGTGACACACTAAATTTTGCACCATTTCCGAGAAGTGTGATTCAAGGATGAGCATATGACAGTAAGACATAGAGGCTTGATGTTGGAATCCTAAGTAAGTATGAAAATTTTACTATTTTTCTTTACTTTTTCATCTTCATTATCATCCCTACCATCCATACTCACCTTCTACCTCCATCTCCTTCGTCCCAAAAAAATTCAGCTATTTGCTCATACCACCATCTCCCACCTCATTTCGCTCATTTCACTTGTGACACAGAGCAAGAGATAAATTATGTGCATCTTGTTTTTGCATGTTTGTGAGATTTTTTGGTAGGACCTAGCATCAGCAATAGCATCAAGAGCATGAAAAAGTATGAAAAAACTTTGTACATGACCCGAGACGATGACCTCTATCTATTATGATAGATAGAAAGTCTTGGTATTTTGCATTTGCAAGTAGGGCATAATAGACTACACATTAAACACATTCGAATTCACTGAGAATAGTAACAAAATATCCATTTTTCCTGCCCATCATGATAGACGCAAGTCACAAGAGACTTTCTCCATCATGCCAAACACTTGTGTATTGTGGCAGACAAGTGTCCATCACAACAGTCAGATCTCTTGACATACCTGCCCATTATGACAAACACCCTATGATAGACGATAGACAATAGACATTGTCTATCGTGATAAGAGAATCTATCACAATAGAAATGCCTCAGAGTAGACCCATCTATCATGACACACACCTATCCATCATGATAGAAAAATTCTATGACATATGATAAATGACATACGATGATCGATGGTTAGTGTCCATCACGATGGACTCTGTTTATCACAACAGACATGTCTATTGCAATAGATCAGTCCATCACGATGAACAACCATCCATGATAGACACTATCTATCGTGATAGACACTTTCCATTGTGACAGACATGCAAAATGGAAAGTTTTAGGTTTTTTCAAATTTGGCCATTGTTTGCCCATTTTTTAGGGATTTTTGTAGAGATTTAGAGCTCCTTGGAAGGCAAAAATAGGATATCGGTGCATTGCAAGCTGGGGAATGTGCATCCCGGTATTGGAGCTATAACAAGGGAATTGGACTCGAGGTTGGAATAACTCTCAACACCCTTAGTCTCTTTTCTAGCCTAGGCTAAGTGCGCTTAGTGAGTGTGATTGAATAGGGCATAAAACAAGTTTAAGAAATCCTAGTTTCGCAAGTCCAAGAGTAGTTAGAGCACAATTGTGGAAAAATCTAATTGAAAGAAACATAATCCAATCCATCAAACATCAAAATATGACACTACTCAAGTACTCTTGATGATGTCACACATTAGACAAGATTTTCCAACATAAAGAACCTAAAAAGGGCAAGTGATTGCTACAAACAAACTTTGCAATGTGGTTGTACTTGTAAATTGGGCTAATAATGGGTATATGTGAGCCTTAGGTCATGTAGAAACATTGAAAGAGTGGATAGATAGAGCATGAGGTCATCTGAGGACAGTGTCAACCACACAGCTAGGTCATGGGCTCAACAAATTGAGTGACTATCTGTACGCATTGAGCTCCAACAAGCGATTCAAGGATGTCTTTTAATATGGAGAGACCCACATGAAGTTTAGGGTTCGAATACTTACAAACACCTAAAGATTCCTAAAAGACTCAACTAGAATATATCCAAACCAACTTCTTAGGTATTTGCACCCATGAGGATGGTTTGAGATGATCTATTTTCCAACTTAGAAACCAAGATCGACCCTTTGGAATTGAGCACCCTATGGTCAAATTTGAAGAGGGTTCCTACATTGACAAGCAAGGAACCATGTATGTGGTCTCAAGCTTGCCAGTTAGGACTGATGAGTTTGAAATGATAATTCTTGAGTAAGAATAAGGAGACTTGGATCACAAAAACCCTAGAAAAGTACCTAGAACTCCTACGTGTAAGTCCATTTTGTTGAGGATAATCACACTAGAGTGGAATCCTCAAGATAATAAAATAATAGAACTCTTCTTGAATAGAGAGATGGATGAGGAATTTTGGAGGTTTGAACTGACAAACCTAATGAAGTAGATGAAGTAATTATTCATGAATACAAAGACCCTGAAGTCTCAAAAAAAGTTGTCTAGTTATATAACACCTTTTAAAGAATGTTTGTGGTTATGGAACATGATAGACACTCATATAATTGGAAGGGTGAACTGATTTTCCCACCAATTAGGCCTAATGATCCTCTTGTTCAACTTGGAGCTGGATCCTTGCATGTCCTAGGTAGTCAAAGGGAGAAGTCTAGAGAAAAATTAGAAGTGAGTTTTGCACATACAACCATGAGAGAAAGATCAAGATTAGACACTAATAGAGTCAAACAAGAAAGACCTAGAGGCCATAGACATCAAAGAGATATGGACAATTTCCCCTTACCTAAACCTAAAGAATTCCCTAGAAGCTTCAGATTGACCCAATTGGTGAAATACATGGAGAAATATTTTGATAGCATAAAAGATCCGTAAGAAGATCACGTCGTTGAGTTCAAGAAAGTATTGAGAGTAGAAGAGGTTGATGATATGTTCACTCAATACCATTCTTTTAGACTTTGGTTGAAAAATACAGACCTAACATCGTTTTAACCATTGGGTTAGGAACACCAATCAACTATTTGACACCATAGTCGAGTTTTCCAAGGGTGGCATCAGACACAATACTTCATCATTGATCTATATCTTTAAGGGCCCCTCAAGAAATGTTGAGATTAGCAGGGCAGGGGTTCAAACAATACATTCAAAGATGTTGAGCCCTAGAGTTACCTACCTAGGCTAAGCAAGTTTCACCTGTTCATAGACGGCCTATTGAGTGCTAAGCTATGATCATACATCTATATGAAGGAACTCCAAACAATAGAGAAATGTATGTGAACGTGCATTGATATTGAGCAAAACTTAGGAGACAAATTAGAACTCTCAAAACTCTATAAGGATTCTAACTGTTCTAGTAGTTTCACCTCCAAACCCTCAACTTCAATAGATGAATTAGCAAAAAATGTGGCTCAAAAGTTAGGAGTATCTAGCAAATAGACTCCTAGAATGATCTAAGTAAAGTGTTGCTACACTTCTGGAGGATATCAGATAGCCAATATATGCCCCTTAATGGATAGAATGTAGGAAACTCAAATTCCTAGTATCAGACCATGGAGAGAAAATAAACAAATCACACTACCCAAGATTGTCCCTACTACAAACAAGTGGTTAGGCAAAACCACCAACAGCCCTATTAGTATCCACGTAGATCTCAATACTAGTTCCAACCACATCCATACTATAGACCACACCAACCTTACCAAACTCATTATCATGCTCAACCTATCCCTCAACCTGTATTAGGTCAGTAGCCACCACCTCCTACCAATGTTATTTCTATCAAATATGTTGCAACAAAATTACAAATTGAACCAAGCTATAGTGTTAGTATCCCCTTTGATCTCAAATAGTGACCCTAATGCTCAAAGTTTTTACTCTAATCACTTAGATAGACCACCAATTTACTACATAGAATCAGATGAGCATGATGAGATCCATGAGTTCAAAGCATCACTAGTAGAGGATAATTGGCAGCCAGAGTATTCCAATGTGATGTACATGAATCCAAAAGTTTGCCCTAACTGAGAAAAATGAGACTGCAAGCATGTAGGGGACTTGCTATAGATGCCACAGAGAATCAATTCATATGTGTTTGCCCAGTTCCTCCACTAGGATAGCCTCAACACATTGTAATTGAAGGCTTTTGTCCTGATTGTGGAAAGGGACATCTTCTAAGAGATTGTCTTAGAACCTGTTATCCGATCAGGGCCAAAATGACCACCTACAACACATTGGTGTGCAGTCTCTAATATGCTCAAGTAGTCACTCTCATGAACACACCATCTCAAATATCCATCTCGTCCTCTTTTGTACATATTATCGCCAATGAGTGTGTGGTGTTGAGCTTCGTGCTCGAGACTCCTTTTTCTTGCTAAAGTCATTCCTCAAGGGAATCTTTACGTCCTCAAGTACATTACCATTGATTCGCTCCACTTTGGCATTAGAGACACATGGTACTAGGCATTTCATCATGGGTTATGAGTACTTGGCATGATCGCTGTGAAACCCATGTTAGAAAGATCCAGAGGACATCAATGTTACAACATCAGCACCATTGAAGTAATTGACAGTTGACGATTGCTCAAAAATCAACATGGATAGCCTCTTTTGAGCAACTAAGGATTTTTGAAAGCTCACAAATACACCATCATACAAGGAAGAAGCACATGCAAAGGCTAGCATCAACAAAATGAAGAACACGACAATAGAACCTGCTACATTTGGATGACAAACCACTCTTGTTAATACATGATGGACACTACCTTTGAAAGTACTACATGGAACACCCAATCCAACAAGGGTTTGTCAGGGATGATTGACTCAAGAGGGGATGAGTGTTGGAACTCAAGGTTAAGCACAAGGTGTAGGAATGTATCAAAGAAGTGGAGACACAAGAAGAGGGAGCATGTAGGGAGCTCCAAGGAGTATATGTCAAATGTTTAGAAGAAACCCCTATAAAAAGAGTGATTTTTGTCATGAGGAAGGAGATAAGGAAGAGAGCTCACACACACACACACACACTCTCATTCTCAAGGTGAAGCACACACACAGATTGAGGCAAGGAAGAAAAATGATCTTCTTCTTCTTCTTCTATTACATAAAAAGGAATGTACAAGAAATGACCTAAAAACAAGAATACAACAAGTGCAATATATAAAGATCAGTACATAAGGAAAAACCTAATGTCCGCTGTGGGCGCGATTTCTGACGACTGGCGGATCAATTCAGTCGCCTCGCTAACGGCGCACGTAGGGTGACTGGAGAACTCAGGTACGATGAGAACTTTTCCTAAGGTCCGTAAGGTGAAGCGTTCCTATAAAGTTCAACTGCATCAAAATAAGAAGGTAGGATAATTTTTTCACTAACTATTTGATCTTTTATAGTTTCGTTTGTTTCATCTTGGATATTTTCTACGTTTCTATCTACAGTTGGAGGAAAATTTTCTTCACTAACACTAGGAGGAACAGTAGAAAGTAAAGTTATAGTTGATCTAGGATCGTGCAAAGATTCCTCTACTATTACTTCTTTTATTGATTCTTTATCTTCTATTGGTTTTGGAAACAACAATTCAAAAGTTGATGAAGGTAGAAAGGTGTTACTAGAAGAATTTTCTTTAGACATAAAAGATGATACTAAATTAATAACCAAAGTCCTATACAACCTCAAGGATGATGTTTATAAATGACAGTCTAAAAGATAGCCTATACAAGCTAATAAAAGTTTCAAACTAAGGATAATCTCTGCTTTTCAAACTTCAGGTCACATGTGTATCTCCAGTTCGTCAATAGCTTTCAAGAGGCTGCAATTCTTCATAAATCAAATCTGAAAAAAAGACATGACAGAATTTAGTATATCTTTTATATAAAAAATAACACTCATTTAGCATTTTCTAAATAACGTTAAAGTAATTATCTTTCTAAAAAACACATATATAATAAGTACATTCTTTTATTAAAATATATACTTTACAATAAAAAATTCATTTACATAATTATTTAATATACATTAACATACATTGCTCACTCATAATCATACATTTAACTAACATACATTCATGCATAAATAATCATACATAAACATACATGCACATGCATAAGCATACATTAACACACATAAATGATCATGCATACATGTACACTAACATACATGCATGAACCTACATGCACATGCATAAACACACACTAATACACATATGCATTCTAACATATATGAACATACACTAACATGTACATGCATAAACACAAACTAACACTTACTATCATATACATGCATAAGCATAACTAACACTTACTAACATATACATGCATGAACTACACTAACATAAACATATATGAATATACATGCATGCATGAACATAAATACACATACACATGCATGAACATAGATGCACATGCATAAACATTCATGCTTAGGCATAAATGATCATCTTACATACACATGCACTAAATAAACATGCATACTCATGCATAAACATACACACATTAAAACACATATGCATACTAAACATATACATGCATGAACTAACATGGATAAATTTCTAACATGCATGGGTTCAAATACTAAACTAACATAGGTTTAAATACTAAACTAACATGGGTTCAAATACTAATATCTAACATGCACTATCTTGGTACTTGGGTAAAAGAACTTAGGTGTCTATCAAGTTGAAGAAGCTTAGGTTATGGGTAGGGTAAAGAAATGAAAGGATAAAGAAAGATAGACTAGGGAAATTATTTGGATAAAAGAAGTTGGGAAGAAATAAATATTTCTTTGGAAGAAAATAAGGCTAAATGGTTCCATCTTTTTGCTAACCTGTAAACACACAAGAGACATTAGTATAACAATTTATTCATTTAATATGAAATCAATCTAAAACACACTCACATACATAAATATTTAGATATATATACTTATATTTAATCAAATAGATATATCAACATATAGACATATATATATATTCATACATATATATATATATTCATACATATAAATAAATACACTCATATATAAATAATTATAAACATTACTAAATTATATTTATTCTATTATATTTTTAAATATATAAGTAATAAATAATATTTATAGTAACTACTAAATTAAAACATATATATATATATATATATATATATATATATATATATATATATATATATATATATATATATATATATATATATATATATATAAACATTAAAAAGAAATAAGATGCATAAAATAATAAAAATAAAATAATCAAAAAAACAAAAACTCTCTCATTCTCTCTCTCTACTGCGTCGGAGGCTGCGTCCGTCGACTGCAGAGAGAGGGAAAGAGAGGAAAGGATTAAAATAAATAAAAAAGAAAAGACAAAACAACAAAAATAAAATAAAAATAAAAAACTCCCTACTTTACTCTCTCTCTACCTCTTTCTTTCTATCACACTCTCTCTCTCTCTCTCTCTCTCTCTCTCTCTCTCTCTCTCTCTCTCTCTCTACTGCGCCGGCGGACTGCGCCGTCGGCTGCAGTGAGAGGGAAAGAGAGGGAGGGAGGAAAAAACAGAAGAAAAATAAAAAAAATAAAAATAAAAAATAAAAAATAAAAAACTTCTCTCTCTCACTCTCTTCCTCTCTCTCTCTCTCTCTCTCTCTCTCTCTCTCTCTCTCTCTCTCTCTCTCTCTCTCTCTCTCTCTCTCTGTGTGCTGCGCGCGCAGCAGAGCTGCGCCGCCGGCAGAGAAAGGGAGGGAGAGGGAGAGAAAAAAATTGATTTAATTTAAAGAAGAGGAGGGGAAAAAGACAGAGGGAAAGGAAAAGAAAGGGGAAAAACAAAAAATGGAAGAAAAGAGGAAGAAAATATCTGTATTTCCAAAAAAAAAAATTTGCTTTCCCAAAACTGAAGGACAAGAGAGATGGTCTTCTCTCTCTCCTCCTGTCAGAGAGCTTCCATAGAACTAAGTGCAAACAATTTGACTATAGTCTAGAGCATAGTAAATACCTGAAAAAAAGACATGAACTTGTGAGCACGTACTCCCTTCTTAAATAGATGTGAGTAGCCTACCATAGCCTACTTTTCTCTTTAGATAACTCAACCAATTTACCAAATTTGACTCCACATCACTCAACAACTTTTTAGGCGTGGGATTTTCCCCAATTGAATTTCCCCAATTTCAACCAACTATTTAAATATCCTATGGACCAAATACTTTAGAATTTAAATAACTTTTCATTTCTTCTTTTTTTTATTTATTTAAATACTAAACTTTAGAATAAATACTATACCTTAGGCTAAAATTTAATTTAACCCATTTTAATTATTACCTTAGGCTTAGTGAAATTAAATAATTAATATATTTATCTAATATTTTAATAAGGTTCCATATGATAAAATTAACCTATTGACTAATTCATTTATGGACTACAACCCACTTATTTAATTATTTAACCTTAGGTTTACCCTACAACTAACTTTAAACCACATCAATTAACTCTAACTAACCCATAAACCTATTCTCTAACCTTCCATAACCCTCTAGGGTGAATATTTAACCCTTACTTAATCATACATTTTAACTAGAACCCTAAAGTTCATGCTTAAAACATACATTTAACCCTTAATTACCCATAAATTTTAACTAGAACATGCATATGACCCATAATTACCCTTGCATTTAAGCTAGAACCCTATAATTCATGCCCAAAACGTATATGTAACCCTTAAATACCCTTACATTTACTTTTAAAACATAAACATACCCTTAACTAGCCCTTGTTTTATCATCTAAACCCATAAATAAACTGAAATGAATACTTCCCATCTTGATTTTAGTCAGCAAACTTCTTTTCCTGCAAAATTAAAGTCAAATATTAGTCAAAATTTTATAAATTAACCAAACTAATAACAATCATTTAATCTTTTAATTTTTGTAATATTTTAAGAGTAACAAATTCTTTCCGACATCCGTCCCCACTAAACCTGCACATCGTCCCGATGGGCCAACCTGCAGATTCATAAGGAACATATCAAATTCTTTTGAAATTAAGTTTAAATAATTTCAAAATTTTATTACATCATGCATTCACACTTTAAGCAATTAAAAAGATTTGTACAATTCATTTGAAAAATATCAACATAGAAATAAGTTATAAAATATCATGTCATATTTTTGAATCCACATTTAAACAAATATTTATATGAATAAATCATAAGTCTTATAGTCGTTCTGTTCATGTCACTTGCTAAGAATAAGTAACTTATTCTTCATAATAGCATATACAAAAAGAAAACTTTTTCCCATCAGATAACAGAATTATATGCCTCCTACTTTTATTTCCTATGGTCTGACTCTCTTTTTAATGCTTTTAATCATTTCATTTTCTTACTTCATCCCAACTCAGCTTTTTCTTTAATTTTTAACAAATCGGCCTATACCGAAATTGGGTGCGACTCCTGGACTTGTCCACCCGGCCAAGTTTACCCCACTTGTCTGCCAACCCGGTATAGCGCACGACAAACTATGTCAGCCCTACATGAAATCGACGTCAGCTCGTGGCTCTGATCGCCCAACCAGAGTAACTCCACCCGCCTACCGACCCATGCAGGCGCATGACAACATATAGGTTAGGCCTATGATGAAACTAGCTGCAGCTCGTGGCCTTGATCACCCGACCAAGGTTGTTCCATCCGCCTACTAGCTCAACATAGCACACTAACAACAGACACATACATATAAACTAGTTGGGTATGAAGTTTTTAATTAATTTTTATTTTATTTAGAGGTCAGATCTCATAAAAAATAAAAGCAAGATACAAAATCCCATTTATTAATGAATAAAATTTCTTTTAAGCATATACATATATTCAAAATAAGACTACCTTTCCTTTTACAAGTTTCCAATTCCAAAATTTCTATTTAACTTCCTGATTCAGTTCATATAAATACGAGTTATTATGCTTCAATCATAAATATTTCAGATATTTCTATATCTTAATTCTACTTGATTTGTTTAAATAAATTGGAACATATCCTTTTAATCCATGCAGTAATGCTGATGCATATACACAAAAAATTAAAGAATCTCTAATCAAAACTGTTTCACCTGATTTTTAAATAGATTTTGAATCGTCATCTTCATTTTCATCAGCATCATCTTCAGCATCATTTTCTTCAATTTCATATTCTTCATTATTTCTCTTTTTAAATAGCTTAACTCTTTTTCCTGCAATCAAATTTTTCAATAAAGTACCATCAAATTCTCTAAGCTTAAATGTTCCATTTTCAAATACAGTCACAACTACATATGGTCCAAACCATCTCTTAATTAATTTTTTCCTAGCATCATACTGAGTATCAAAAGTGCTATCATAAACTAAAACCCAGTCATCTACTTCTATAGTACAAGGTCTAAGTCTATGTTTTTTATCAAAATAGATTTTATTTTTAAGACGTGAATTTTTAATTTTCTGAACAGCTTCTTCAATCATTTTATTACCTATATTTAACTGCATAATCCTAACTGAAATTAGATCTTCACGAGTCATCTCATTATTCCACGGAAGTGTCGTCCATGAAATAATCTGGGACTGGATAGGAAAAATCGGTTTTTGACAGTACATTAGTTCTGCAGGCATAAATCCTGTAGACCTAGTATACGTCATCCTGTCTGCCCATAGTGCAAAAGGAAGGAATCTAGGCCACTGTCGCGTATCACCATTGCAGGCCTTAGAAATTGCCTTCACAATAGAGGGATGACCCCGCTCAATCTTACCATTAGACTCCGGATTATAAGCAGTAGTGAGAGACAGACGAATCCCATGCAGATCAAAGAATTCTCTAGCCTCTCTAGCATCTAACTCTCCCCTATCTGCCACTATCTTCTCTACATAGCCAAATCTACTAATAACTTCTTCTAGCAAAAATTTACATACGTTATAAGTAGTTTTCGTACGAAGCGCTCTACCTTCTACATGATTAGTCAGGTCTTCTCTAGCTAAAACTATATATCTCATCTTATCTAATCCTTTAGGCATGGTCACTAAATCAACTACCCACTTGTAATGAATACAAGGAGGATAGGTAGGGTGCAAAGGTTCTCTATGCCTAACTGACGAATGTACCTGACATGTAGTACAAGTACTAACAAAGTCACGTATATTCACATACATACCTGGCCACCAGTAGGCTTCTCTAATTTTATCATAAGTTGCATAAAAGCCTTTATGACCTGCCCAAAGAGTCTCATGCATATCTATCATAACTTTATTTTGCAGTTTTTTATTTCCTAAAACTCGCTGAGGATATCTAATTTTCCCTTTAGCATGTCGCCAAATAAAACCATCTTTTAGGAAAAAATTAAACGCACGTTTTCTAATATCTCTAAATCTATTAGCTGACCAAATAGGTAATTGCTTCAGAGTACTAAGATAATAACCTATATCATACCAAATCCCTTCATACTCATTTTCATTAAATTTTTCATATACATATATATCAGAAATATAATTAATTACATTTAAATCAGTTTTAGTCAATTCATCATCTTCAAATTTAGCCCTAGAAAGCATATCTGCTACGGAATTAGTTTTACCAGAAATATGATTTAAAATAGGATTAATAAACTTAATATATGATATCCATCTTAACATAGCTATATCAGGAGAAGAACAGTTAGTAATCATTCCTATTAAAGGTAAACAATCTGTTTCTATGATGACATTAGCTCCTATAAAATACTCTTTATCAGTTTTTAATGCAGTAACTAAACCCCATAATTCTCGTTTTATTTGTGGATACTTTCTTTGAGTTTCATGCAAAATTTTAGCTCCGAATCTAATAGCATATCTATTTCCCTCACTATCATCTTGACCTATTACCCAGCCTATTCCTATAGGGCTAGTATCTACAGTTAAAATAATTGGTTTATTGTTTGAATAATCTACACGTTTCAAAACTGGTGCATTAGAAAGAAAATTTTTTAATTTTTTCATCGTTTTAACATGAGTTTCAGTCCATTTAAATTTTCTGTTTTTCCTAAGTAAATCGTACAATGGATTAGCTACATGGGCATAATGTGGAATCCAAATTGCATAAAATACACATGCTCCTAAGAAACGTCTAACTTCACTAATGTTTTTACAGGTTTCAGATAGTTTATTAATAGCATCTACTTTTTGAGGATAAGGCCTACGACCGTAATAACCACATAAATGTCCTACAATTAAAACTTCATTAACTCCAAAAACTGATTTTTCTATAGAAAAAGTTAATCCTACTTCTTCAAATCTTTTTAGAAATTTTTCACAATCTAAAATATGATTAGCTACAAATTTCCTACATCCTAATGCATCTAATGTCTCATCTTTTTCTTTTTCTTCACATCCTTTAATTGGGATATCATCTATAAACGGCATGGTCACATTAGGAATAAAGTCATGAAGAACCCTATTCATCGCGTTCATCATATGTGCTACCGAATTTGTAGCTCCTTGGGGAAGAGTACACATACGAACTAATCCTAAAGGAGTCTTCATCGTGGTAATATCTCTACTTTCAGTAGCAAGCTGAAACTGGTCATATCCTGAATATAAGTCACCCATAGAGTAGATCGAATGCCCAGCAAAAGCTTCGGCAAATTCTCCTACAATAGGGCCGGTTCCCACGTTCCTAATAGTAACTTTATTTACGGGTTGTAAGTCTTGAATAAATCTAAGTTTACCATTTTTTTTAGGAACAGTAAACCATCTATTAGAATAAGGTGCAGAGGAAGGTTCTAATATTTTCATTTTCATCTTCTCCTTAAGCAGTTTCATTAGCTCAGGTAAATGAGCCTTTGGAACTGGTATAGGGCGAAGATTCCAAGGTATGTGGGCTACAGTAAATATGATCATAGGAGAAACTAATCTAGGGTCAACACATCCTATTTCCTGAGGATAAAGAGAAAACGCTCTACCATGTTTTTTAATCATTTCACGAAATAATTCTTGTTCAGTTGGTAATAAAAAAGAATTTTCATTTCCAATTTTTATTAATTTAATAGTTTCTTCAGTAAATTTATGACCTATTTTAGACATGGCACGTAAGATAGGATCGTTAGCTACTTGTTTAATTTTTAAATCACTTCCTTCAGGTAAAGCTTGAGCTACAGGTTTTACTTTTTTATCTACTGTTTTATATTTTGTATTAATTTGAATTTCATGAAAGTCAGAAACAAATTTTGAAATTAAATCATATTCATTTAATGAGTTTAAAAGAATAACATGTAATAATTTTTCATCATGTAAAGTTTCGTCAATTGCATCAAATAAAGTAGAGAAAAAAGAAGTTTCAATTATGTTTTCAATATTTTCTGTTTTAGACATATATCCTTTATCTTCAAAATATTTTTCATATTTTTTTATTGTTTTTCTAGGAATATCTTTATTATTTAGAATTTGTAATTTTGAAGATGAAAAATAAACAGATACATTTTCTATTTTATTTACACATTTATGCGAGATATCAAACCAATTACCACTGTTGTCTCGCTCAACAATGGTCTCTAGTAAAAATTTTGATCAAAATATGTTCCAGAATCACTAAGAGGTAAATGACTCTCGTGCTTTTTTTCTTGTGATCTGATAGGTGTTTTCCTAATTTGCTCCCTATTTCGTACATGGTTTGGGCTAACTATCATAACTTGGAGCGATTGTAGATCATCTTTAGATCTAATTCTTGCGTATGCTGAGCCGTCATCTATTACTTTAGTCTCCATTCCGGCTTCACATATGAATGGTTGACCTAAGATAATTTCATAAGAGCAGTTGTCCTGAATGAAAAAGTGGAATGTCTCAGAGATTCCACCTATCATTAGAGGTATGTTGGCACATGCTCCTAAGAGTGATCCACAACCATTGTCCGCGGTTCGCATTATCCAGCCGTGATTTTTATCAATAGGCCATTTAAACTTATCATATAATCCTTTCGAAATCACATTGATTTCAGACCCAGAGTCAATTAGGGCTAAAGCAGAATATGATCTCTTCTGATCTCCTAAATTAACTTTAATCTCCGGTGTGCCTCTCGCCCAAAAACTTTTTCTAAAATCACTCTCTGAGTTTTTTGTTTCGTCATCTGGTACAATCGGTCCTAAGAAATTTTTGTTCACTTTACAGGTATTATCTTCTTCATCCTCTGAGTCTAAAGAAAGAGATTCATGAATCAAGTGAGTTACATCGGCAACATCTTGCATCTCTACCTCTTGTGACAGAGGGAATCTCTTCCTTTTAATTAGTTTAATAAAATTTTCCTTAAATTCAATTTTTGCTATTGAGAAGATTTGTTCTAAAGTCATTGTTACTGTACTTTTTAATAAGATGTCATACAATATTTCTTTCGAATCAACTTTTTGTTCAAGTTCAGAAATAAGAATAGCTTTCGGTACTCGTTTTGGTTTCTTTTCTGGTTTTTCTTCAGATTTTGTTTCAGTTCTAGGAATTTTCTCTACTTTGTCTGATGTTTGAGTTAGCTCACTAAACACAGGTTGTTTACCCTCCCTAATTTCTTTTCTTCGCTCCTCATTTATTTTAGAACTTTCGCCTTGTTCAAACTGAACTTTCTTAGGCTTTGGCTCATCTCTCATCTTACTTCTAGTCATTCGTCTACCTGAATCATTTGTATCTTGCTCATCATCCCTCTTTCTTTTCTCTTCAACATTCGCAATATGCGAATATATCGAGAATTGATCAACAGGAGCGTTCCACGCAGTTTTCTGCATAATATCATCTCTCGCCTTAATCAAAGCTTCAATTGAGTAGTTCCTCGTTTCCCTTGTTTGTTCGGACTCAGAGTCACTATCAACGTATTCTAGTTTAACAGCAGAAGCAGATTCCGAAGACTCAGAAAGGTTTTCATACAGCTTCTGCATCCCTCCCTTTCCCCAATTGGCAGCTAAGGGTAAATGTGTTCTATAGTCGCACAATCGTTTGTCAATATCAATTACAAGTCTTTTCTCTTTCGCATCTTTCAATGCTTCACATGTGTAAGTCAAATGATCTGTGGCATCGCACCAGATACATCTCCTTACATTGGCATTTCTCCTTTCATTAAAATTTCTTTGGTTAAATGCTTGAGGAATCGGTTGAGGAATTGGTTGGGGTACAACTGGAGGATTAGGAGGTATAAAAGGTGGATTAGGAGGTACTAATGGATGATTTGGAGCTACTAATGGTGGATTTGGAGCATTTACTGGTTGAGGATAAATAGTCGGATGAGCTTGCATTGCAGGTTTATCTTGTAGGTTTAAAGCATACACCACATTCTGCAAAGCCGCTACCTCTTTAGACATATTCTCGTGCATATGCATCATATTGTCCAACTTGTTAAACAAAATCTCAAATTGTAACTCGGTTGGTACTCTAGATGTGGATGTTGTAGGCTCAACTTTTGAATCTATATGTGTATCCCTAGTTGCCTGAATCGGAGGAAAATTGGAAGATGGTTGAGACATCGATTCATAAAGAAGTGTTTTACGTTGCATCATGTGAGCAACCGCTTCAACTACAGTTTTCACTACACCCCAGTCATCTGTAAGCCCATATTTCTTTCCCGGTTCTTCAAGCCTACGCTCAACCTCTACCCTTATATCTGGAGTCAAGATTTTAAGGAAATATAAAATGATATCTGGGGTAAGGGCAACTCTATCCTGTTCAGGTAATTGAGAGAATCTTTTCATAAATTCACTATGGAGTTGAGTTAACGAAATGTGAGGCTTAGGTGAACTAATCCATTTCATAAATCCTTCTCGACTATGTTGACTGTAGTCTTCTAAATAGAATTCCTTATGCAGCTCTTTTCTAAATTCATCCCATTCCTTATTGTCATGTATATCCATAATAGTTTTTACAGTACCTATGGCCAGACGTCCAAGATAGGATTTCCACTTTGTATCAGGTAAACCGTGTAACTTAGCTACTTCCTCAAACGTGTCTAAATAATTTGTAACATTCATACCAGTAAATTTCCCTTTATCCTTTAATAACGTTTCAACTACCTTTTGTCCTTGCGTCTCGTGCATCATAATTTGAAATAGCTCGTCCATTTTTGAAGTTTATTTTTACCTAGCTTGAACAATTCTAACTATATCCTGAACTTCTTTTGTTACTCTTTCCTTATGTTCAGCTACTAATTCTGAAATTCCGTTAGAGTCCAGTTTGATAAGTTTTAACTATGCAAAAATGTTGCAAGTAAAGCTATGATTAACGCTTAACCTATGTTTAACGACCAGTTGCCTTTAAACTATACTAGCAATTTAACCTTAAATAAACCTTTTCACCCAAGAATGTAAGGGTAAAGAAATTATACCAACTGCTCGAAGATGAGGCTCAAAATAGTGCTTTCTGTGAAATTCAATACATTTATTGATTTGAATCAAAACCTAAATACATAGTTTGCTAAAATGGGTGCAAACGTTTTGTGCTTCAATTGTTGATGAAAGGGGTGGCGTGACGAGGTTCTCCTACTTGCCAATCGTCGTGGAGGCGCTCAGGTCACCAGACTAGCCCTCGACACCAAGAAGATTGCAAGCTCACGTAAATGCCACAGCTTCCAAGGATGAAGACGCAGCTGCACTGATGTAAAATCGTATAAATGTATATGCAATGCAAAATTTAAAATGTATACCTGAGCTGCAAGGCCGTTTTTTCACATCGGGTTCAAAGTGTGGGCGCGATTTCTGACGACTGGCGGATCAATTCAGTCGCCTCGCTAACGGCGCACGCAGGGTGACTGGAGAACTCAGGTACGATGAGAACTTTTCCTAAGGTCCGTAAGGTGAAGCGTTCCTATAAAGTTCAACTGCATCAAAATAAGAAGGTAGGATAATTTTTTCACTAACTATTTGATCTTTTATAGTTTCGTTTGTTTCATCTTGGATATTTTCTACGTTTCTATCTACAGTTGGAGGAAAATTTTCTTCACTAACACTAGGAGGAACAGTAGAAAGTAAAGTTATAGTTGATCTAGGATCGTGCAAAGATTCCTCTACTATTACTTCTTTTATTGATTCTTTATCTTCTATTGGTTTTGGAAACAACAATTCAAAAGTTGATGAAGGTAGAAAGGTGTTACTAGAAGAATTTTCTTTAGACATAAAAGATGATACTAAATTAATAACCAAAGTCCTATACAACCTCAAGGATGATGTTTATAAATGACAGTCTAAAAGATAGCCTATACAAGCTAATAAAAGTTTCAAACTAAGGATAATCTCTGCTTTTCAAACTTCAGGTCACATGTGTATCTCCAGTTCGTCAATAGCTTTCAAGAGGCTGCAATTCTTCATAAATCAAATCTGAAAAAAAGACATGACAGAATTTAGTATATCTTTTATATAAAAAATAACACTCATTTAGCATTTTCTAAATAACGTTAAAGTAATTATCTTTCTAAAAAACACATATATAATAAGTACATTCTTTTATTAAAATATATACTTTACAATAAAAAATTCATTTACATAATTATTTAATATACATTAACATACATTGCTCACTCATAATCATACATTTAACTAACATACATTCATGCATAAATAATCATACATAAACATACATGCACATGCATAAGCATACATTAACACACATAAATGATCATGCATACATGTACACTAACATACATGCATGAACTTACATGCACATGCATAAACACACACTAATACACATATGCATTCTAACATATATGAACATACACTAACATGTACATGCATAAACACAAACTAACACTTACTATCATATACATGCATAAGCATAACTAACACTTACTAACATATACATGCATGAACTACACTAACATAAACATATATGAATATACATGCATGCATGAACATAAATACACATACACATGCATGAACATAGATGCACATGCATAAACATTCATGCTTAGGCATAAATGATCATCTTACATACACATGCACTAAATAAACATGCATACTCATGCATAAACATACACACATTAAAACACATATGCATACTAAACATATACATGCATGAACTAACATGGATAAATTTCTAACATGCATGGGTTCAAATACTAAACTAACATAGGTTTAAATACTAAACTAACATGGGTTCAAATACTAATATCTAACATGCACTATCTTGGTACTTGGGTAAAAGAACTTAGGTGTCTATCAAGTTGAAGAAGCTTAGGTTATGGGTAGGGTAAAGAAATGAAAGGATAAAGAAAGATAGACTAGGGAAATTATTTGGATAAAAGAAGTTGGGAAGAAATAAATATTTCTTTGGAAGAAAATAAGGCTAAATGGTTCCATCTTTTTGCTAACCTGTAAACACACAAGAGACATTAGTATAACAATTTATTCATTTAATATGAAATCAATCTAAAACACACTCACATACATAAATATTTAGATATATATACTTATATTTAATCAAATAGATATATCAACATATAGACATATATATATATTCATACATATATATATATTCATACATATAAATAAATACACTCATATATAAATAATTATAAACATGACTAAATTATATTTATTCTATTATATTTTTAAATATATAAGTAATAAATAATATTTATAGTAACTACTAAATTAAAACATATATATATATATATATAAAAACATTAAAAAGAAATAAGATGCATAAAATAATAAAAATAAAATAATCAAAAAAACAAAAACTCTCTCATTCTCTCTCTCTACTGCGTCGGAGGCTGCGTCCGTCGACTGCAGAGAGAGGGAAAGAGAGGAAAGGATTAAAATAAATAAAAAAGAAAAGACAAAACAACAAAAATAAAATAAAAATAAAAAACTCCCTACTTTACTCTCTCTCTCTACCTCTTTCTTTCTATCACTCTCTATCACTCTCTCTCTCTCTCTCTCTCTCTCTCTCTCTCTCTCTCTCTCTACTACACCGGCGGACTGCGCCGTCGGCTGCAGTGAGAGGGAAAGAGAGGGAGGGAGGAAAAAACAGAAGAAAAATAAAAAAAATAAAAATAAAAAAATAAAAAATAAAAAACTTCTCTCTCTCACTCTCTTCCTCTCTCTCTCTCTCTCTCTCTCTCTCTGTGTGCTGCGCGCGCAGCAGAGCTGCGCCGCCGGCAGAGAAAGGGAGGGAGAGGGAGAGAAAAAAATTGATTTAATTTAAAGAAGAGGAGGGGAAAAAGACAGAGGGAAAGGAAAAGAAAGGGGAAAAACAAAAAATGGAAGAAAAGAGGAAGAAAATATCTGTATTTCCAAAAAAAAAAATTTGCTTTCCCAAAACTGAAGGACAAGAGAGATGGTCTTCTCTCTCTCCTCCTGTCAGAGAGCTTCCATAGAACTAAGTGCAAACAATTTGACTATAGTCTAGAGCATAGTAAATACCTGAAAAAAAGACATGAACTTGTGAGCACGTACTCCCTTCTTAAATAGATGTGAGTAGCCTACCATAGCCTACTTTTCTCTTTAGATAACTCAACCAATTTACCAAATTTGACTCCACATCACTCAACAACTTTTTAGGCGTGGGATTTTCCCCAATTGAATTTCCCCAATTTCAACCAACTATTTAAATATCCTATGGACCAAATACTTTAGAATTTAAATAACTTTTCATTTCTTCTTTTTTTTATTTATTTAAATACTAAACTTTAGAATAAATACTATACCTTAGGCTAAAATTTAATTTAACCCATTTTAATTATTACCTTAGGCTTAGTGAAATTAAATAATTAATATATTTATCTAATATTTTAATAAGGTTCCATATGATAAAATTAACCTATTGACTAATTCATTTATGGACTACAACACACTTATTTAATTATTTAACCTTAGGTTTACCCTACAACTAACTTTAAACCACATCAATTAACTCTAACTAACCCATAAACCTATTCTCTAACCTTCCATAACCCTCTAGGGTGAATATTTAACCCTTACTTAATCATACATTTTAACTAGAACCCTAAAGTTCATGCTTAAAACATACATTTAACCCTTAATTACCCATAAATTTTAACTAGAACATGCATATGACCCATAATTACCCTTGCATTTAAGCTAGAACCCTATAATTCATGCCCAAAACGTATATGTCACCCTTAAATACCCTTACATTTACTTTTAAAACATAAACATACCCTTAACTAGCCCTTGTTTTATCATCTAAACCCATAAATAAACTGAAATGAATACTTCCCATCTTGATTTTAGTCAACAAACTTCTTTTCCTGCAAAATTAAATATTAGTCAAAATTTTATAAATTAACCAAACTAATAACAATCATTTAATCTTTTAATTTTTGTAATATTTTTAGAGTAACAAATTCTTTCCGACACCGCGAATGAGCGAGCTGGCAAGGAACAAATGTGCCATCATCAGTAGAGAAATCTAATAAAGCTCAATGAAGTATCCCTGACATATACCGGCATGACCACTATACATGTCAGAGAAACGGAAAACTGGTATGTGTCATCCTGGATCATCACATGTTGAGCTTGATATCTCAACACTCCCCCTCAAGCTCAACGCCATATCCTGTAATCCAAACATCTCCCAAGACTTCTTCAACTTCTCAGTTCCAAGTGCTTTGGTGAAAATATCAGCAACTTGCTCATTTGTTCTCACATAAATAAGATCAATATCACCTGCTAATACCTTCTCTATGATGAAGTGATAACGTACCTCGATGTGCTTTGTTCTAGCATGGAAAATAGGATTCCGTGCTAACTGTATGCTGCTAAGATTATCATAATAAATAGTGATAGGCTTTCCCACTTCCACACCTAAATTTGCAGGTAGCATTTCTAGCCATGATGCCTCACATGCTGCCATTGCAGCAACTCTATACTCAGCGTCTGTACTCGACAAAGCAACAATGGGTTGCTTCTTGCTACTCCATGTAATAGCTTGACTCTCAAGTGAGAATAGAAAACCACTAGTAGATCTTCTATCTGGAATGCGACCAGCCCAATCTGCATCGGTGTATCCATAAACTTGCAAATCTACAGCCTCATAAAACATTGCATAATCCAAAGTAGCACTCACATAACGTAGAGTGCGCCTCAAAGCATCCAAATGTGGCTTCTTGGGAACCTGCATAAACTGACTTTCAAGTCCAATAGTATAACTTAGATCAGGCCTGTGAGACTTCCCACAATTTTCCTGTACATAGTAGCATTTTCCAACGCTTCACCTGATGTAGTATCCAACTTCAAATTCTGATCTAATGGCATAGAAATTGGCTTACAATCAACCATACCATACTTTTGCAGCATATTCAAGGCATATTTCCTTTGCGACATCCATACACTTGTTTTTGTATCTATAAACTCAATGCCCAAGAAATAGCATAGCACACCAAGATCTTTCCTGTCAAATTTTTGCATAAGAAGTTTCTTTATCGCTTTGATGCTTCCTTCATTATCACCACCTACAATGAGGTCATCAACATAAATAGCCACAATAGTGATGCCATCATCAACTTCCTTGCATATAGTGAGTGATCTACATCACACACAGAAAACCCAATGTTGGTTAAGTAATCAAGAATCCTTGCATGCCATGCACGAGGGGCTTGCTTCAGCCCATACAAAGTCTTTTGCAACCTACAAACATAATCTGGATGCTTTGAATCTTCATATCCTTGTGGTTGGTCCATATATACTTCTTCCTGTAACTCACCATGTAGGAAAGCATTCTTCACATCCATCTGATGTAAAGTCTATCCTTTTCCTGTAGCTAATGCAACAAGTGTTCTGGTAGTAGACATTTTATCTACAGGGCTGAATGTTTCCTCATAATCAATGCCATATGTCTGTGCATATCCTTTAGCTACCAATCATGCTTATATACCTGCTTATGCTACCATCAGCATTATGCTTTACCTTGTAAACCCATTTGTAGCCTATGGTTTTCTTTCCTTGCGGCAATGGAACCAGCTTCCATGTATCATTTCCATAAAGTGCAGCCATCTCCTCATCCATAGCTTTTTCCCAATTTGCAATTCCAATTGCATCTTCAAAGCAAGAAGGTTCAACATCTTGTATTACCTTTGTCATGTAGGCACAATGACGAGCCATATAACTATCATACATCAATCATTGCACTGAATTTTGCATCCTCCCAGATCTTCTTGTTCCTGGGTCACTTCTCCTAGTATCATCTACATGTGCCCTTCTTACTCCTGGAGTTTTCATAGAGGGCAGTCCAAGTTCCTCATCAAGACTGTTTTTTGAACCACTTGAATCTCCGTCAATGTCTTCAAAACCTGCACATGTTTTATGACCTACAAAAAGCTTTTCTTTACCTTTCTTGGATGTATTTGATGAATTTGCTGGACTGAAATTTCCATGCAATCTTCCACTCCATGGATTTGAGTTGGAACTATTACTTGGTGATGCATCTGGTCCACTCAAAACTTGAGATTCTAAACTTGATTTTTCCCGGTCTATATAGAAGTTCTGAACTGCTTATATGTAGCCCCTAAACCACGAAGACAGACTTCCACCTTATCATCATCATCTACATTCACACCAATAGATGCAAGTGACTCACATATGCTTTTTATTTTCAAGGTGTAGTCACTTATGGATATGCTCTTCTTCTCCAATGTATGCAGCTTGTTCTTGAGTTGCAATTTCCATGCCTTTGTATTGGTCTATACAATGTGACCAAACTGTTCCAAGCCTCTTTTGGAGTCTTGGCATCCTGTATGTGTACAATAATGCTATCCTTTATGCTAATAGATAGCCAGTACATTACCTTTTGTGCTCCTTGATTCCATTCCTCATACGCTCTTACCTGATCTGCAGTTTGATTCCTTTTTGGTAACTACAGAGCATTTTCATTCTCTCAATCGATGTCCTTCTAGTAGCCTTTTCCCATCAAGAAATTCATCATTCTGAATCTCCAAGCATGGAAGTTGTTCTTGTCCAGCTTATCGCTCATAAGCTGACTCATTCCATCTGTCTTTGCCATTCTGGTGCAACTCACAGCACTACAAGCAACACTTCTGCTTGAACACTACATCACTATGACGTGACAATTCGATCTCAGGAAAACACAGTTTTCATATATCAACAATACACGGAATCTCTTGAAATTCTGGATCTGGAATATATAAGTGTTGGCAAACACAACGCAAGTTATAATTTTTGAAACAGACTTGGTTTTTTGTGGGCCCCACCTTCTGAGCTCGAAACATAGGTCAAGATGGCTCCGAAACTTTGATCTGACAAAAACGAGTGACCGTAAAGGGATAACTCACGGAAATAGTTTGAGCTCTTCTACCTTCACGCCGATTTTCGTAGCAAATAGAGGTCGTTTGTGAATCGCGTTTTCCCCACGCCTTGCTGCGTACTCTTCACCATCGCCTTCACCACAAGCTCTCTATGGCCATGTTGGTTCTGATACCATGTCATGAGGAAGGAGATAAGGAAGAGAGCTCATACACACACACTCTCACTCTCAAGGAGAAGCACACACACAGATTGAGGCAAGGAAGAAAAATGATCTTCTTCTTCTTCTATTACCTAAAAAGGAATGTACAAGAAATGACCTAAAAACAAGAATACAACAAGTGCAATTTATAAAGATCAGTACATAAGGAAAAACCTAATGTCCGCAAATGCGTGAGCTGGAAAGGAACAAACATGCCATCACTCTCGGTAGATAAATCTAATAAAGCTCAATGAAGTATCCCTGACATATATGGCATGACCACTATACATGTCAGAAAAATGAAAAATTGGTATGTGTCATCTGGATCATCACATGTTGAGCTTGATATTTCAACAATTTTGATCACTAAAAACCATTGTAAATATCATCTCACATGCTTGCAACTCCATTTTGTTCAAGCTGAGGAGTCCTCAAGCTTGAGGACTATTATAAGTACGTACGTATCAATTTTCATAATTTTTTGATTCTATTTGAGCCCTCAAATAAGCCATGGAACTTAATTTTTAACTAGGCAAAACACTAGGTTTGGGCAAGGCCAAAACTAGTCAAGAAACTGTAAAAAGAGCTAGAGAGATCATTTTGGGGGTTAGCATTTTGGAGAGTATTATTGTGAGTTACCAAGTTAGAGAGAGAGCTTCTAGTAGAGTGTAATCACGTTATTGAGAATCAAAGCTTCCATTGTTCTTATCTTTGTTGTCTTGCCTTCTGTGCATGTGTGTGTGTGTGTTGGGTTGTAGGGTATGGACATATCCTCAAATGTGCATACGAACCCTCCCTAGACCATGTGAAGAGTGTTGGGTTGTAGACATATCCTCAAATGTGCATAAGAACCCTCGCTAGACCATGAGAATAACTCTGTTTGTATCTACTTAGAGTTTTCACATAAAAACACCCTCTTAAGACACTTTTTGATACTTCTCTAACACTATAGTAGAGAAGCCTTGGGAAATAACTTATTTGGACACACATCTAGGACTACACACGTGAAAATCCCACGCATGTTCTTTTTGGGGATTTGTTGGTTACCCATGTGATCTTGGAATCTCCTAGAAGATATGTTACTTAGAGAGAGATCCATTTTTTGACTTTTCAAAGGGGCACATGGGGAATAGAGCTTAGCTTATAAATAGAAGCTCATTTTTGTAAAGGGGAGAGCTTTTCGTCGACGTGCTCTCATGTAATATCTCTTATCAATGGAAGATGCTCTCATTTACTCCAAGAAGACTATTTACATTTACATGTATTGTGTCTTTGTGAGTGTGTGAGAGTGGTGTGTGTGTGTGTGTCTATGCATGTCTCTCCTTTGTATGAGTAGAGTAGTTGCATTTTCTTGTATTTTCCTCATGGAGTAGGATCCATGACTCCCTATTCTCCTTGTTTTCGAGCATGTGGCATAGCATGGGGCTGATGCCAATGACTTGAACATGTAAGAGGTAGGGGTGGATAAGAGGAGAGTCACTCTTGAGCTTTCCTTCTTGCTTCCATGCAAGGTGGTGAGCGTTCTTGGTCGTTCCTTGCTACACCCTCAACACGTTTTGGTGCTGTTGTCGCGGATGGTCGGACTTTCATCACTTGGAGAGGTCAACAACATGTGGTAAAGCATTGTGCATGGCACTTTCACCCTTCCTTTGGGCCAATTTCTCCCCATTTCATGCTTTATTAGTGTAGCTTTAGTTCAATTTTGAATGTTGCACAAAAACACCCCTTACCCCCTTCTCTATTTCTCTCTCACACATCTACATACACCCACTCACTCTGGCATCACCCCTCATTTTCATCATTTCTTGAAATTGGCATTTGCCTTGGATAGAGGGATGGGTAGACTTCTTTCTTATCCCTGTCTCTATTCACTTTATTTCTTGTCCGGGAGAACAAATAGGAACTTTTGATTCCCCTCTATGAAATTCAAAATTTAAGCTCCTAAAAATTTATTTTGAATGGTTGACAATTTTCATGTGGGTTTGATTTTCTGCTCGATGTCTTCTCGTGTCTTTTTGAAAACTTGCGAGGCTAGTTATGAATAGGGTGGGTGGGGGAAGTTAGTTCGACTCCATTCTCTCTCTCATAATGCACTCCACCAAACCTCGTCCCTTGATTGCTTGGTTGATGAGGCGCCAAATCTCTGTTTTCCCATCCTAGCGAGGTTGAGACCTCGTGTCTCCCTCGGTGCTGTTGGCACATAAGATGGATGAGCTATGGATCCTCCCTGCACCTCTCTTTGATGGGGCACCAAGTGCACCAAGGTCGAAGCCCTACTTCTCTGTGAAGACATGTTCTGCGCTCGTTCGAGCTCTTGCATCAAGAACTTCGCTATATTCTGTGTTGTTGATGTTTTCCTACGTGTTCGGTGTTGCTCCTCTGCACGTCTCTCTTCTCAGTGGGAGCTGACTTCTCAAACCCTCGTGGACTGCATTTTAAAATCAACTTGCATTTCGCTTACCGACTGCTATGGCAGTGCTTCTTGGATAGACCTTCTCCGTAAGTTTAGGGTTGGGGGAAACCACCATCCCTTGCTCTTGGTTCGAGATTGGAAAACATGCATGGTCGTGCGAGTCGTGCTCCGTTGTCTCTCATCTGCGCCAAGTCGAGTTGTGTTGTACCATGTGTGCAAAGGTTAGTGCTTATCTGATGGTAGCTTTTCACTTATCCTTTGCTACCGGAGCCAAGCTGGGTATGTTTCTATGCTTCGTTATGGGTTTTCTTCCTTATGGTGGGATCAACACATTCCCTATTGTGTTTTCAAGGGTTATTCCAGGTAAAACCTTCTGTAATCCTGAGGTGAGATCTTTTCCACGGCTGAATGGGGCATATTACTTTTTGCTTCTGAAGATTTGCACTCAGAATGAGACTTCTCTCTACTGGGAAGAAGGTTGAAAACCTTAGGACCCTTTTTCGCTTGTTTTGTTGAGGACTCGACTGTACCAATGAGAGAGTCTCTAATGCCTCATATTTCTTGGGGAGTTCGATCTGCTGCACCATATAAGGCTTGAGTTATGACATATGTTTCAACGACTATCTGCGATAAAAGCTGCATCTCTACGAGCCTCTGGGTGGATGAAATTGTATCGATTCATAGTTCATGTTTTAGATTTCTTTTTGCAAGGCTAAGGTAATTGCAGGGACTACAAATGCTATACAAAACTGAGTACTGTGTGTGTTACATAGCGATGGGGGTTTCACTCCATTGTAAGGGTGTCTGCTCCTTTCCATTGTGCTATGGAAATGTGTTCAGTATGAGCTTCTCATTGTCTATAATGCTATAGTCAAGGTGGACGATTAATGCTAATAGTTGGATAGTGTGCTTTCTTTAGCAAAGTTAACTATTGGCTTTATGATGCATAATTCTCTTGAGTTCCGTGGACGAATTTGTATTTAGGTACTACACTGCTCTGTGCACGAAGCAACTGTTCAAAGACATTCAAATTGTATCTTGTATTTCCTTTGTCATAGCATGAAGTCCTTGTAGTTATAGCTCACACGAGTACTCTCTTTTGAGCCATATTGCAATCATATGTCTGGATGAGATATTTTTATTGGAAAATGCATGCTCATTTTTATGCACTACTTTAAGGAATGTTTAGAATAATTGGCACAATGACAAGGCACCATTTTTAGTTGTCTTTTCTATTTGAGAATATACCTTGTAACCCTTGGGTTTCATAACAGAATTCCTGAAGAGACAATTTTTTTTGACATCACTATTTTTGGCAGCACCTAAAACTCTTGACTTTGCAATGATATGACAATTCGAAGATTCAATAAGTGAACATCTGGATTATGATATAGGTTTATGTCTTTTTATCGTTGAAACATGATTGGTAGAATTTTCATGGAACACAAGAAGCATGTCTGGTTCCAGTAAAGTGCCTACCTTGCATGCATACTAATCTACATTGGTACCTGTGCTTACTGTTCATTTAAATTCACTACAAGGCTCTTCGTTAGTATTATGACTTTACCTAGATTATGGAAGAGAATGTTATAGATATTTTCCATGAGAACCAGAGCTGAGTCTATTTGTTTGACTGAAGAGGGCTAGAACTATTCTCGTTGATTATAACCATCTGCATGATTTACAGGATTTAGGCTGCCCCTATGTCATAGGACAATATTTGGCTGGCATGCTTATTTAAGATTCGGGTGGCCCTTGTGTTGAAGGTTGTGCTATGATAAACTATGGCGATTTAGGTGACCTAAGCTTAAGAGCCCCATACATGTACTGAACAATGCATCTAATGACTTGTCGTTGTAGGTATATGAACTAAAGCAGGTAATGATTTTTACTAGAGATATGAGAGTATTCTACTTTTATACCTTGCCTTGAGAAAATTAATGATGTGATGTGATGTGTACCTCATGACAATGATCTAGAAGAAGATGAGATTTGGTGCATAAGGCTTTTTCTTGAAGATGTTCTTTGTGTTCTTCAAAGTAAAATTACAGATGCATATAGGGAGTGCAATTTTTGAAGGTGGCTTGTTGAATTGTGGGAGCTTATCTTTGATATTCTCTCACAATGTATGCTTTCATTTAATTAATGACCCTGAATTTTCCCTAAGTGTTATAGAGCAAAACAAAGGGTGATGATGGCCCTCTAACTCATGCGGCCTCCAACAGTTTAGATGTGCGGGAGCTGCTCATTTTGAGATACTTGATATGTGTCACAGGTTTGACAGGATATGATACACTGATATGTTTAGTTCTAATAGGGAATTGTGTCCACTAACCATCTTATGGAAATCTTCTTGGATAATTTAAGATCAAAGTTTGGATCCACACTTGAGCACAAATAGTTTCCATTCTTTTGAAAATTTGCTAGTGCCTCTAAGACCCATATTGAAAGATGTCTCATGCAGGAATACTGTGCAAATTCTGTTTAGAATACCAGACAAGAACTCTACCATGAAATACCTTGGGGAAAGGGATTGTTGTGTAACCTCTGCTTAGGTTTGAAGCTTTTTGAGATCACAGTACATGCTAGGGGTTGATCTATGGGATTTTGGTCCCTATGCTTTCCATCCCAGATGCTATAATGATACTCTGATTACTTTAATTGATGGATCATATCACCTTGGTATTATGTTCACATGAAAATACATGTCATCACACATGCACTAAATGTAATATGAGCGCAACATCTATTGCATGATTTACAATGCATAATCAGATTGCTTCTATTTAGGTACAGGTACTGCTGAGAATGACATTAGGTAAGATTGGCCAACTAACTGGAATTCTACCTAGAACTACACCAATCTTACTTGTGATCTCTGTTAATGTCATAATTTTACTCCACATCATCACCAGTGGTTGTTTCGGGTTCATACTTTGGCCATGCAGTTCACATAGTTGGGAGAGATTAATTGGGTGCTTTCTATTCTTTTGACATTGGTGCATGAGAATTGAATCATATGTTTACTATATGCATGGCCATCCTATTTTCATCTTCAGATACTACGATGATTGAATTCTTTGAATGAAAATAGGCCAGTGCAAGCTTATTTGAGAACTAGAAGGGTATGGGATCTTTAGAGCTATTTTTTGCAAGATTATGAAGATCTTCATGTCCAGCCATGATAACTTCTATCACTACCATATAGGGGTAGCTATACTTGATATACACACCATGGCAAGATAGATCTTCAAGAGGATGTCTCTCTAGAAGAAAAGTCTTGCAGAAGAGGATGCCCCTGATGTGGAAACTAAATTTGAAGTGAATAATTATCTCATTACTAGATGCAGTCTACTTGCTCTTTTGTATGTCATTTCAGGTTTGGGAGCTTCTGGAGAAGACATTTCCAGCCTTACAAAAGACTGCATAGTGGGATGCATGCTGGGCTGACTGCCCCCCAAGGGCATTGTGTCACTCAACTTTGAAGATTGAAGATTTTCAGATTGAATTAAAGACTGAAGAATTGCAGATTTTGAAGACCTGAAGATTTTTAGACTTGAAGACTTCCACTTAAAACAGTTGAGTTGTGTATGATCTTCCTTTCTAGCTTTGTCGAGGACGACAAAGTCTAGGGGGGGAGAGTGTTGGGTTGTAGGGTATGGACATATCCTCAAATGTGCATAAGAACCTTCCCTAGACCATGAGAAGAGTGTTGGGTTGTAGACATATCCTCAAATGTGCATAAGAACCCTCCTTAGACCATGAGAATAACTCTCTTTGTATCTACTTAGAGTTTTCACATAAAACCACCCTCTTAGGACACTTTTTGATATTTCTCTAACACTATAGTAGAGAAGCCTTGGGAAATAACTTATTTGGACACACATCTAGGACTACACACGTGAAAATCCCACGCATGTTCTTTTTGGGGATATGTTGGTTACCCATGTGATCTTGGAATCTCCTAGAAGATATGTTAGTTAGAGAGAGATCCACTTTTTGACTTTTCAAAGGAGCACATGGGGAATAGAGCTTAGCTTATAAATAGAAGCTCATTTTTGTAAAGGGGGGAGCTTTTGGTCGACGTGCTCTCATGTAATATCTCTTATCAATGGAAGATGCTCTCATTTACTCCAAGAAGACTATTTACATTTACATGTATTGTGTCTTTGTGAGTGTGTGAGAGTGGTGTGTGTGTGTCTATGCATGTCTCTCCTTTGTATGAGTAGAGTAGTTGCATTTGCTTGTATTTTCCTCATGGACTAGGATCCTTGACTCCCTATTCTCCTTGTTTTCAAGCATGTGGCATAGCATGGGGCTGATGCCAATGGCTTGAACATGTGGGAGGTAGGGGTGGATGAGAGTAGAGTCACTCTTGAGCTTTCCTTCTTGCTTCCATGCAAGGTGGTGAGGGTTCTTGGTCGTTCCTTGCTACAACCTCAACAATGTGCGTGTGCATGTATGTGCTTGTCACTCACATTTGCTCACCAAAATTGCTCACAATCTTTGAATCCTCCTCACATCCCCACGGATTGACAAATAAAGGAGGTGGTGCTCATGCTTGGGTTATAGTAGCCACTCCCAAATGTTGTAGGTACAAAGAGTTGGTTCCCCAATCTTGTACAATTTGCATTTTCCACATGAAAGGACATACCAAAATCATCTTATACACGTGGTTCTTTCCAAACTCACAAATGGTGAAGGTGTGCTCAAACTCTACACCACAAGTAGTGAGAGTGATCCCTTCCAATAAGCCTAATGGTTTCTTGATATGACCATCAGCCATTTGTAGCTCTTCGGTGGTGTAGCCATGGTGAGAGATGCGTAAATATTTATTTCCCTCTTCTCCTTCGCTCATATCTCCAATCCTTGCAATGGGTATTTTTGGCACTCTCTTGTGTGAATCTTTCTAAGAGTGACTAGTAGCCATCTCTAGTAAATGGTTTGCTACATGCTTCCATAACTCAGGCTTAATATTCAACAATGCTTCTAAAGTGAGATGACACTACACCTTAGTATTGTTTATTACATTAATGTTCTTAGGAACAATAGATTCTTCATTTCTTACTAGTATGGTGGGTGATCTCATACGTATAAGAACCCTGCTAATGCCTCAAAAGTGACACCCATTAATGTGATAGGTATTGTGCATAACTCAGATGGATCCAACCTGATACGTGCCTATCCAAGCTATAACAAGAGCCCAAGCACTGTTACAGAATCAAAAGCCTAATCCTGAAAAGATACCCGAGGCTAGTGAAGTTGGAGAATCTAGCCGTAGAAAGTCTAAAACTTGGAAGGATTCACAAGAGAGAATTAAAAGGAAGTGGAGTAAAAAGATAAATGAGTTGGAAGGAAGTCTAAAGGAATCTAGAACCAAAATCCTAGAATTAACTTCACAAGAGTCGGATCAAGAAACTGTGAATCAGAGATCAGGATCAATTCTAGCTGAACCTATACCTAAAAACCTAGACATGATGTTTTGAGCATACCAAATGAGATTAAAAGAAGGACCCCAGGGAGCTGAATTGAGTAAGAACTATCCAAGATCAGACTTAGAAATTGAGAGAACTAAACTTTGCATGAAGATGGTAGAATTAGCACAAGCTATGTTCAAAGCCTCTCATTACATTAATTTTGGAACAACATGGCAAAACCTCAATTACACTTTCAAGGACTACTGGAGAGATTAGAATACTTGATTACTAGCAATGAGAAGAAGAATCTGTAGAAGGACCCTATTGTTCCTCAGACACAGGAAAGGAGTGCACCATCCCTATCTCAAGTGCCAAATACCAAGGTAGAAGAAAACCTGTCTTCCATACAAAAGTATTCACAAGGCTTTCTAAGAGAAATCCAAGAAGAGAAGTGGAGATGAGAGCAAGAAACCCATCCTCCTATTCAAGAGATAGATGACTTGTAGGAACAATTTCCCCAATACATACCCTCTATCTATGATGATGTAGAGGAAGAGTAAATGAGTGAACAAATAGAATTTGAATCCAACTCTTTGGAAGAATTACCTCAGTTCACATGACCTTGGGAAGCAAGTCTATCAGCATGAGAGCACCCACTATAATAGTGAGGAATGAAGAATCAGTAATCCCTAGAAACACAGAAGTGATAAAGAACACCAAAGTACAATGTCATCTCACTCTAGAAGAATTGTTAAAGATTAAAATAGAGTTGTGGAAGCACGTAGCAAACCCATTCCCTAAGATCGCTACTGCTCCCTCCTAGATAGGATCACACAAGAAGGTACCAGAGATACTAGTGGAAAGAATTGGAGACATGAGCGAGGGAGAGGAAGGTAATACATATCTTTCAATAACCCACAAAGGCTACATGACTAAAACCATCTTAGATTCAGGAGCCGGAGTAGCCATCGCTACCACTGCTTTATGGAAATGTTGGGGAAAGCCAACATTAAGACTCACCAGGATGAAGCTACAAATGGCAGACGAACACATAGAGAAGCCATTAGGCTTACTAGAAGCATATCTCTCACCATGTGTGGTGTAGATTTTGAACATACTTTTGCCATTTTTGATTTTGGGATAAATCACGCTTATGAGATGATTTTAGGATGACCATTCATGTGTCAGTTGCAAATTGTACAAGATTGGGGAACTAATTCTTTGTACTTGCAACATTGAGGAGTAACCATCAAAGTCAATCTCAAATATTATTCCCATCGAGATGTACCCCCCAATACAATGGAATACCATCCATAAGACAGGAAGAAACAGGGTCGATACACTCATTAGAATCAGACCCCTCATGGTTGCACAAGGACACTCATCTATGGATGTGTAAAATAGCCAAACAAGAGGAAGAATGATAAGAAGCTAGGACCTTAGGTTTAGAATGACATCCACACTCTTTAAGACCCTCCCTATGCACCTATAGTATTTCTAGACGACGAATCTGAGCCTCATGGTTGGGTAGAGATCTTAGCTACAATGGACATAGCAGTGAAGAACAATGGACTCCTCATTGTAACGAGGACAGATACAATATTTCCATCTTTATGATTGAACCTATTGAGGAAGAATTTATCCTAGAAGAGTGCATGGAAGTGACCCAAGAACCCAACGAGAGTGGTGATGAGGATTTAGACTCCATTATCATGGAACCCTTTTGTTCGACAGAAGAGGAATATCTTTATTTTGTAGAAGCCAAAACCCATGAAATGGACACAGAAAGTCAAACTGAAGAACCTAAGTCACTCACAAAAGATACAAAAAGCAAGCCAAAGAAAAGAAAGAAGCCACTTGCGAGGAAAGAAGAAGAACCTTTCATGGAACTACTTGAGAACTTCAAGAAGTATCAAATAGAAGATAGAAGAATTATGGTATGAATGCCTAAAAGAGAATTAGGCATCCAAGAAGCGTATGATAATGGAGAGAAAACCAAAAAAATCATAGTTACCATAGAAGAAGGAGAAGAAAAATGTACATACATAGGGAGTTGACCAGATATATGCTCCCATAGAATCCCTATGACTCCAGAGGCCAAACCTACGAAGCAAAAACCATACACTTACAATGATAACTATGCTGCCAAGATTAAAGAAGAAATGGATCGCTTGATAGAAGCAAGATTCATTTACGAAATTGAGCATACCGAATGGGTATCCCCCATTGTGGTTGTACCAAAGAAGAAAGAAAAATTGCATGTGTGTATTAACCTTAAAAAAGTTAATGCCACCATGATTAGAGATAGTTATCCTCTTCCTGCCATGGAACACTTATTGGAAAGAGTTATAGGCAAGGAAGTTTACAACTTACTTGATGGATTCTCATGTTATAATCAAGTAGCCATTGCTCTCGAAGATCAACATAAGATAGCTTTTTCCACAGAATTGGGCATACTTGCATTTTGTGTAATGCCATTTGGGCTAACAAATGCACGCTCCACTTTCCAATGACTCATGTGTCATGTTTTTAAGGAATTTGTATGCAAAAATTTGGAAGTTTATGTGGATGACTTATGTGCTCATTCCAACATGAGACTTACCCACATCCCTGAATTAAGGAAAATTTTTGACAAATGTCCAGGATATTAGGTTTGCTTGAACCCAGAAAAGTGTGTTTTCATGGTCAGGCAATGCAAGATTCTAGGACATATTGTGTCAAAGAATCGAATCTCTATGGATGAAGAAAAGGTGAAAGTAATTGCATACCTACTTAGGCCAAAAAATGTAAAAGAAGTACATGCTTTCATGGGCCATTTTGGATATGGTTTATATACATGTACATTATCATAGCTAAGCCTTTGTACTATCTTTTGACCAAGTTCGAATGGACGGATGAATGTGAGATTTCATTCAATGAAGTTAAACTACGCTTGTGTTCAACACCTATATTAACAACACCAGATTGGAGTAAGCCGTTCCATGTACATGTGGATGCATCCAACTACACCATAGGATGTGTGTTGGAACAACCCACGAATGAAGGCAATATAGATCTACCCATAGCTTACATGAGGAGACAGTTGAATGCAGCAGAAAGAAATTACACCACTACAGATCACAAAGGATTAGGAATGATTTATGCAGTAAGGAAATTCAAGGATTACTTGTTGGCCAATAAGTTCAAGTTCTTCATGGATCATCAGGCATTGCTCTACTTAGTCAATAAACCTTGTAATACCACACGAATAATACATTGGTTTCAATTAGTGATGGAGTATGATTTTGAATTAGTCATCAGGAAGGGAAAGACCCACCTTAGAGCTGACCATCTCTCAAGTTTAACTTCGAGAGAAGCTCCTCAAGGAATAACAGATGAACTGCTAGATGCATACTTGTTTAACCTCGAATTAGTACTAGAATGGGCTAAGCCTATCATCCCTATTCTCACATGTGGACCCAAGAATCCTAGGATTAGGATAAGAGAAGGAGAGATTAACAACACTAGATTGGAGTAAACCGTTCCATAATTCAAGGATTACTTGTTGGCCAATAAGTTCAAGTTCTTCATGGATCATCAGGCATTGCTCTACTTAGTCAATAAGCCTTGTAATACTGCACAAAAGAATACATTGGCTTCTATTATTGATGGAGTATGATTTCGAATAAGTGGTCAGGAAGGGAAAGACCCACCTTAGAGCTGACCATCTCTCAAGTTTAACTTCGAGAGAAGCTCCTCAAGGAATAGCGGATGAACTGCTAGACACATACTCATTAGGGTGAAAAAAGGTCGAAAAGGGGCTGTTTGCTAATGAGAGATTAGGGAAATTGACAAATAGAGTTTTTGCACATGTACAAGAATATAACATTGCTATCTCTTTTAATCGTCTGAAGAAATTCTTTTTTTAATACAATATTCTCTAAAAGTGCCACTAAAGTGATAAAGAGTCTCGTATTCAGTGTACGATTTTTTAGTTTGATGCAATAAAAGATATTTCGGCACACTACACAAAGCATGTTCTCAAATTTCCAAGAAGGAATTGATTTTTAAAGATACGAAATATCTTTGGGTTCACAAAATTTCATGATCATTCAGCAACAGGGTTTACATCAAATCAAAAGTTTCCACATGTACAAAGCCTTTTTCTCTATAAATACTATCAAAATTTGAGAACATCGGCTTCTCGCTTTGAACATTCTTCTTCTTCTAAGTTGAAATGGCTTCTTCTTCTCGTCGTCCTTCCAATCGTATAACCTCATGTGAGGTTTACAACAGAAGAGAGGATTCTTTGTGGAAACCTCTTTCTGTGAAAGTAAATGAATGGATAACTATGCTTCCTAGCTGCAAAGGTGCCCATAAAGTCAAGCGTGCCAAAAGAGACAACACAAGAAACCACTGGAAGGGACGTATTCTCAGTTTCAAATAGAAGAGATGTGGTTGGTTTGCACGAGTACAACATGTCTACACCGCAAAGGATCTTGTTCTAGAAAATCATCTGCACTTCCCTTCGTACTGTAAGTGAAGTTTTACAATGCTCTTCTATCATTCCAATTGTTTTTGTATAATAAAACATATGTTTTTGTATTGCAGATATCTTTCCTTCCAATATTGTGGAATGGCAACCTGTTGAATGTTTAACAGGAACATTCAGAGTTCTTCATAAGGAATATGCACAACTCATGTATGCAGACAAATCTATTCAATTTTTCAATAGCATAGAGTTATTTGTCCATTATGCATATTATCAAGTGCCATCAGGGAGGAGTTCTTATGGAAATCTTGTTCATGTACTTGGTCCTTGCATCTCTTCATTAGATTGAGATGCTCCCCATCATTCAACAGTTTCAAGTTTTCTATGCAAAATTAAATTTGACATCCAAAAGGCAATGTCAGCAGGCCGAATTTTGAGAAGGATAAAGATTCAAAGGTTTTTGCCTATTCATGTCTTTGTAGCATGATTTAAAACCATGTTACTACAGAAAACAAAAACAATGTGGTTGAATAGGAGAGTCTCTATTTCAGAGATTGACGATGTTTTAGGTAGGGAAAAAAAAGCTTGGACTTTGGATAGCCTTGGACTCAGAGGAGAGCTGTCCAGAATTTGAGTTAGAAGTATTGATTCATCCAGATTTTCAATCAAGGAAAATAATTGTCACTACAAATTGGAATCTCAAAAATGTAAGGGAGCTTCTAGAATACCTTGATGAGGTATCATCACAGTGTAGATTCTCAATTCTTGATGCAATAGTTAACATTAGATCAGAGAAATCATTATCTTGCATAAGTTGCTTGCCACCAAGGATGATTAAGTTCCAACCCTTAAGATTGTAACAAGTTAACCCTGACATTCTTACATAGTGTATCTTCCTCTAATAGAAGCTTCTATTGATACTTCCATTGAATTTTCTTTGCAAGATGGTGACAAAGAATGTGTGTTAAATTATCAATTTTAAATGTCTATATTCATATTTACATTCTTTAATTTACTTTCAAGATTTTGATGAGGTTCTTATTGTACAATGATAAGAATATAAACCAAGACATTCTTAGATATTTTTTAGGTCCTTTATTTCATATTTCCATTGATTTTTATTTGCAGGAGTGAATTGATGACTTCAATTATTCCCCTTCATGTAAACTCATATTGGCATTTTTTTGTTTAATCTTAACATTCTGATGAGGTTCCAACTAAGAAAAAATTATATAAGAACTTGCATAAGTTAATTCTAGATGAAAAGGAGATCTAGAATTCAATATCTAATTTCAATTTAATTACTATAGTCTATCAAAGGTGCACATTAGTCTCAATTAAATTATTTGATTCTATCCATCTTTTTTGTCCTCAAGTAATGCAAGAGAAAATATCATGGTACACATAACAAGAAATATAAGAGGGTGGAGAACCTGGTGCAAATTCCAATCCAAGGTTTGATATTTCAAAATATGAAGAGCATGACTTAAGGCATAAAACAGAGGAGAAGAGATTAGAGAAGACGACCGATGCAAGCGATTAGTGCAATCTGAACTTCTCGGATGGCCCTTATCGCTTAGATCGGCCGTGTTTTAGCAAACTACTGCAAGACACTTCAACAAGTGACCTTGCGTAAAGATTTGACTCATGAGTATAAAAACAACTAGCAACAACTCATCTCATGCAAGGTTGCTAAAAGGGGATCCTATGTTGAAATGGATAATACGACTGATGCAAGCGATAGGTGCAATCCAAAATTCTCTGATCCCCCGTATCGCTTGCATCGGTCATGTCCTCTAAACTTTATATTCTTCTGTATCTTCTCCAATTTAAAATTTCCAATAGGAATGAAGTAAGAAACCCACAGTGCAGTCATATTTGTGACACGATTAAATTTAATTGGACCATGCAATGAACTTTTGTTTAACTCTCAAGAGGTTCCATACAACTGTATATTTCTCAAGGCATATAAATATTGTCAAGGCAAATAAATATGGTTACAATGACCATCTTCCAGATGAAGATTGGCATAAGTACATACAATTTGTACATAAATAAATCTTCCAACCTATGTTGGTTTTACAATAGATTTCAATCTTAGGCTCAAAAATGATTCAACCCTTTCTATCCTTTTTGGAGCCTTCTTTTCTTTGTTGCTTGTGTCCCTTTTTGGAGCTTTTAGCTTGACTCTTTTTCTTGTTCCCATGCTTTAATGGTGAGTGAAGAGGAAGCCCTTTCTTTTTTTCTTTAGACTTTTTTTATCAGGTGGAGGGGGTGGAGGTGAGTCTGGATCATAGGGGCAGATTGCATGTTTCATGATGCCATTTATTGCTCTCTCTCTCTGATCAAGATGATCCATGCATCTGGGTAGTCTGATAAATTCAATGCAGGACTGTAAAACCTTCTTTCCAAGAATCTTATAGCATTTGCAATCACTCTCCAGCCACATGATGTTGCGTCTTTCTGCAATGGCACATGAATTTGTATGTATCCAAATTTCTTTTGTTCATTCAATTTAGCAATTCCAAGAAAATTCTGGTCAATATGCATCTTGAGAAGCTTTGCAACACTGCATTGTAAACTAAAAATCAGAATGGATGGCATGGATCTAAAATGGAGAACAACAAAATGTATAGCAACTTACACTTTGCAATTCCCATGTTGTGATTGAAGAATATTGAGGAAAAGAGCTTGATATGCATTGAAGTCAACAATAATCAGACTCCAATGGCCCCTGTCAATGAGTGCATGTAAATATACTTTCTTAAATGAAACAAATATCTTTCCAAAATGAAGATGAATACTTACTTTTCAATATATGGGTAGATAACACATTCTACCTCTTCTGTAAAATTCTATAGAAAGGACTTGACATCTCCATGTTTATGCAAAAAATACTGTGTCACCAGAGGATCTAAAATAAATACTTTTCTCTAAACCGCTTCCTCACATTGTTGAAGAAGAATCCTACAAATCAAGAAATAAAAATTCACTTAAGGAACTAGAAAATTAAGCAATACAAGAGCACTTTATGGCCTCTAGATAAATACCTGAGTGAAATGTTGAACCACACTATCTGATATTTCAACATGAAACTCCCTCAACATTTTGTTGTCTTCAGGTCTAATGTCAAGAAACCATTCTTTCTGCCATGGGATTGCAACATTAACTATTATCTGCCCATCTCCTTTCTTAAGGAGCTCTTTATTTGCTTTCTGTAACTTTTGAATCTCGTTTAAGATGACACTTTCCTCTGTAAATAATCCCTGCTTTTTCCTCTCCTCCTCACTATTTGTTGCAGTTCTAGTTTCATGATCATGAGTGACCTGAGGGTTGATCTCTTCAATGACAATTGTTGTTTTGGGTGCTTAGGCTGGAGGTATATTTAAAATATCGAAGAATTTTGTATCATGGTGGTCAATGGGAACCCCAGATTTATCAAATTTATATCTTATTCTTGAAATAATAACATAATCCTTCGCCATTAGTGTTACTTTATGAGAATGAGCAGCATATAAATAGGCATCATTCATAAAATCAATAGCAAAGTCCTCTGTAGCTTCTTGCAGGCATAACAGTGCTTGAGTTTGCAACCTCACATTCATAAAGGATGAAGTCTTCATTAAATAACAGAGGTTGCCTGTGATCTGCTTGACAACTCTCATAAATGGAAGTCTAGGGATCAACAATCCCACAGACTTTTGAGCTCTTCTAATTTCCCTCAAGGACTTTACATGGTACTTGACCCTTTTCTTTGACGACTTGTCTGATATTTCTGGGGATTTTGCTCCTCGACATTTTGCTCCTGAGCATTTTGTTCCTCGGCATTTTGGTCGTGACCCTCACGGTACAACTTCCTTGCTATCTTTTTGGTCCTAGCCATACTCTGCAAAAAATGAGAGTCTTTAGGCAAGGAATTAGGAAGGAAAGGAAACTTACTCTCAAAAATTTTGATCAAGGACTCTTTCCACTATCAGATACACGACCGATCCAAGTGATAAGAGTCATCTAGAAATCCCCAGATGTCCCTTATCGCTTGCATCGGTCGTCCTTGAATTCATCATCAAATATCAATCAATACTAGTTCAAATATATCTTACAATGCAAAATACTCAAATATGACTAAAAACATAATTTGCAAGCTATGATCAATGACTCTTTCCACTGTTAGAGACACGACCGATTCAAGCAATAAGAGTCATCCGGAAATGCCTTAATGTCCCTGAATTCAAATCAAATATCAATAAATACAACTTCGAATATAGCTTACAATGCATAATACTCAAGCATCACTAGGAAAAACATAATTTACAAGATTTGATCAAGGACATGATGCCATTTAAGAAGCATGATCGATCCAAGCAATTGAGGTTATCCACAAATCTTGGATGTACCCTGATTGCTTGGATCGGTCGTGTCCATATTACCTAACACAGAGAGCGCTCTCTATAGAAATTGTGAAGAAGCAGCTTAAAAACTTGGTGGCGATGGAACCTCTACGCTTGGAAAGTGTTGACAAAAAAAATGAAAGAAATGAATAGGGAAGCTTAAATAGGTCTCAAAACTGAGTTGACCATTGGTGCCATGTGGCATGCCATGATTGGTCCATGTCATATAGTCGTTGTGAATTCCAACATCTTTTGCCACATGGCATGATTTGATTGGTCCATGTCATCTATCTGTTGAATCACCCAAGCCATGTGGCACTTATTGATTGGTCCACATCATTCGACCGTTACTTCCTCCCTCTTCACCTATAAATAGCAACTTCCTTCACAAAATCAAATTTTGAACCTTTAGAGAATTTGTGTCATTTACATGCGCATTTTTCTTTCATCCCTGACACGACCGATACAAGTGATTTTCCCCGTTTGACCTACGTTGACTCGCTTCAGTCGCTTGCATCGGTTGTGTTTTGACATACAAGAGAAGCTGCAGCTAAGATGGAGGGAATGAATGAGATCCTTAGTGTCTCTCCATCAGAGAAACTTCTTGATTTCATGGTTCAAGAGGGTTTAACTGTAGATTATTTTCCTGATGCAATGATGACATTCAACCCCAAAATTGATTCTGAAAAACTCCTAAAGAAATAAAAAAGTTTTCTTAAGCATGAGTGGGAGATTTTCTCGGGGTTGATCAATGGAAAGATCCTTTCTATTTCTCAGAAAACCTATGTCCATCCTCACATCTTTGGGAAGGATCCAATAGATAGGGTGAAAATCACAAGAAAATGCAAAAGGATATCCCCTTTGCTAGGGAAGCTTGATTTATGCCCAGAGCATGAAAAGGATTGCTGCTTGCTCCCTTTAAACATTGCTTTCTTGATATGGCTTGATCACATGTCAGTTGAAAGGGAGGAAAATGTTCATGTTGAAGACCAGCTTTTCTTAGAGCTGACACTTGAGGGAAGCTCAAAAACTATGAAAGGTGTCATAGAGATTGTTGAGAAGATCAATCTCCAAGCAGAAGAAGAGCAGGTCAAAGGTTTTGATGTGGCCACTTTTAAAGTAGAGACTGCAATAAGGGAGCCAACCGAAGAAGTTCAAGTGTCTGAGAAGTCCCTACTTCTCCCAAATCTACCTTTTTACTTTATCTCTGAAAAAGAGTTTATACCTCTATTTTACATTCAGGAACTTTTGAATCTAAGGGAGGACTACTGCCTTGCAGCTATAGCTGAGTCAGAAGAAGTTGCAAGGAGATTCATCAATAAGAAAGGAGAAACAAAAGATGAATTTTTGCGTCTTGATTTGGATTTATCTAATGAAGAATTCAAAGATTCATCACAAGCTCTTTCGAAATGCTTTGAGAAAGCTATCTCAGAGAAGCCAATACTTGCTGATGAAGAGTTTGATGAGCATCAGAAGCAACTTGGAATATACTCGTTTGGGCACATCTATTCATTCTTGGATGTCGCTGAGGACAAAGGAACAATTTGTATTGACTCAAAAGAGCTCATCGAGGAGGAAGATGAGGTCAAGGTATGTTGTTTAAAATATTCTTATGAATTTAAGGTTTTGTGCAAGATCTCCATTTTTAGTGAGAAATCGACCATGACCAATGCAAGCGATAAGGCCCATCGGATATTTTCTGTTGGGCCTTATCGCTTGCATCGGTCGTGTTTGGACTTGAAGAGGAAGATGAGGTCAAGGTATGTAGTAAAGTATATTCTCATGATTTTTAGGCTAAGGAGATGAGATATGACCATCGGTTTTCTCCAAGGTCTCTATTTAGACTATGAGAAATCGATCACGATCGATGCAAGCAATAAGGCCCATCAGATATTTTATGTTGGGCCTTATCGCTTGCATCGATCGTGTTTGGACTTGAGGAAGATGACGTCAAGGCATACAGTTAATTATATTTTCAAGAATTTTAGGCTAAGGATATGAGATGGGACCGATACAACATCTCTAGCTTGTATCGGATTTGTCCAAGATCTCCATTAGAAGTGTCAGAAATTGATCACGACCGATGCAAGCGATAAGGCCCATCGGATATTTTCCATTGGGCCTTATCGCTTGTATCGGTCGTGTCTAGGAGTTGCATGCAGCATTGATAATAGATATTTGGCTTTGTAAGAATTCACCTCATTCACCAAATATAACATGTTTCTAGGTAGTTTGCATAGAGATATTGATGACGACCAATGCAAGCAATAACGACCGTCTGAATTTCTCTAAAGACCCTAATCGCTTGCATGAGTCGTGTCTCTTGCTTTGTGTCTAATTGTTTCAAGTTACTTTTCATGACTCCTAAAGTGTGCTTGCACTTCATCTGACCTTGTTTTTCATTTTTACCACAGCTAACTATATTGGATGAAGACAATTACCTTGGCAGGGGCAAGGGAGCAAGAAAAGCCATAGAAGAGAAAGGAAAAGCAAAGGTGGATATTCATTCTATTATCCACTATCTTCCAAACTTGAACCCAGAAACTTTTTGTGTTATTCACAAGCACTATAGTGAGGAGCCAGAATTTGCATTCTTCTCCTTGAGGACTCTATCAAAATACATGGGTTTAACTCCAATACCCTTTAATGCTTTTAGAGTTTTGCTACTTGAAAGAGCAGTTGCATTCAGAATTTTTGGATATGCCCCAGGACTCAATGCTTCAAGGGCAGGGTACTTTCTTTGTTATTCAAGCTATGCAATGGCTGCAGGGGTGTCGGAGAAAAGAATTCCTCCGATATAGAGGTGATTTGCCAGAGCCAAGCTCTTTAAAGAGGCTCAAGGAATGACTTCATTTTTTCAAATTCTATTTCTCAAAAAATGTACATATACAGAAATTGCCCAATGTGATATAAGACATTGCAAATTTTTTTGGTGTAATTGATCCATGGCCTAATGTTAATTGTTATTGATCCATGATCTGTTCTCTGGTCAAATTCATCCGATGGTAATAGACATATTTCTTTTCAAAGCTTAATACATCATGAAATGTACATACATGACATCTTTATTTTTCAAAGAAATAAAAGACATTGCAAATATTAAAGCTCTGTTTGAAATGTAGTCTTTTTCATTTTGCGATATTGATACATGATGATTTTGTCTGTTGATAGTCATATTCTTCTGATTATATTTGGCATGAGGTCCTTTGTAATTGCCTTCTAAAGAACCAATCAAAAAGCTCTCTAAAGGCATTGCTCTTCGTTACTCCTCCTCCTTTCCTTGTACACCTAAAGAAGCTTGTCCTTGCTTGATAATGAGATTTCTCCATGCCTTGGGTGTTCCAGATGGCAAGTGGTTCTTTTTCTGCAAAGAATGCACCACGCACAAGAAGAATATGCTAGAAGAGTAGAAGAATCTCATTAGATCTTTATTTCAATTAAAAATAAATAAATTGAATAAAATATCTTTGGAACTCACCAAGTAGTATGTTATGTCTTTGGCACCCCATGCCTCTATGATGGTTTCTATAAGCTCTATGGTCGCCTTTCTGAAATCTGTCACATAACTTTTTGATGTTACCTGCTACCTCATAAGATTATCTAGTTTGACCCACACCTCCATTCTCTTTTTTGCTATTTCTGTTTTGCTTTTCACATTGATCGTGACCTCACAAAATTGTTTCCAACAATTACACATGGCATTTAGTTGCTTGTCATCATGGTTGCCGAAGAATCTCCTTGCTTTTGCACCTCCCATTGAGACATCCTGTAGTACATCACCTGTATTTTGTGAAAGCTTTGGATCTTTTCTTAGATGAACATCACCACCATGAGATCCCATTTCTGAAAGAAGACATTCACATTTTTTTATGCACTCATCTGCAAGAGTTGTAGGCTTGATAGAATATGCATAATCCAAGTGAAGATGGACCAACTTGTCAATGATTCTTAACTGTGCATGTAGTGTACATATGTCTACATTTGTCAATGCTATTGGAAGTATGGGATCCCAAATCATTGAAGAAGATGAGTAGTTATGAAGAATAACATTTTGTCTGGAAGGAGCCTCTTCAGCCTCAGCTCTAGCAATCCATCCATTTGTGCCTGGGCTTTGCATGCAGTACAAGCAAGGGTACTTAGAATTTGCTCCCCCATTTATACCAAACATGCATTTGAGCATCTTTAGGTCTCCACTCAAATGCCACTCAACTTGAAAGTTCCGGTAGTCTTTGACATTCAACAATTCTCCTACATGATGCCTTTGGATAACATTTCGAATGTTTGTCTGTGAGAATAACCATTTGAGTGTTTTATGGCTCTCAGATGGAACTTGAGCACAACCAACCCACCATAACTCCATTTCTGATTGTACTTTGAGAGACGGAGTATCCAATTTCCCAAGGCTATAGTCCAATGCTTTGTTCATCAGTGCAATACTTATTCTCTCCATTTCTTGATGTTTTTTAAGCTCAGCTTCATCAAGTTTGATTAAAATTTCAATAGACTAGAACATTCATGTTCTTTTATATTATAGAACTGAACCATGTATGTTTGAAGTTTTATAATATCTATCCATATGTTGTTAAATGCATTGTAAGTGAAATGTAACTTTTGTTTTCCTACTTCGTAAGGCATGTTACTGTGAATATGTTTATATTCACCAAATACTGATGTGATCTTTTTATTCAAGCAGCGTAGAAACTTTCCTTCATGATGGGGTCTAGGCAATCCAAAACTTCTAACTTTGTTAAATTTTAAAAATTCATACCAAAATTTTGAAATTGCTCTATAACCTTTCCGCCGCTATCACAAATCTTCTGAATTTGAGATGGTTCTAGTAATAGATTCATTTCTGTCATGAGTTTTTGGAAAACAAAGCATTTCAAGCATGTATTCTCATTCAGTTTCAATAGTCTTAAAACATCATTTTGACTCAAAATTTCATTACAAAAATGTATGCGCTCAAAACTCCTCGACATATTGAAACCTAGCACATTTGTCACATGATCTCTAACAATTATTTCTTTTCTTTTTCTGGCCAGATTTTTTAGTCAAATCTAAAAAAAGGTTTTATTCATTTTTGTTGGAGTTAGACGTCTACGGAAGCATGCAAATAGCACAAGGAAGAAGAAGAAGCTTGGAGCACAACACACAATACTGAATGTATTACTAGAGAATGTACAAAGATAAGTAGCCCATTAGGGCAATAGGCATATATATGAGCCAAGGGAAAAAAACCTCCTAAAGAGGGAAAAAAGTGCCCCGGTGGTCCTAGAGTGTTCACACACATCACTACCTAAATATATCAACATATCCCTAATGGGAGTGATGCGATGAACACGTAGCTGGCACTCATGTATAAGGAAGTGCCAAGCTATGTGGAAATCACTCCACAAAAGGAAGTAAGCCCAAAGCTTTGCAGAAAGCTTCAAAATTCTCCCTACGTAGAGCCTTTGTGAAAAGGTCTGCAATGTTCTCCTGTGTGGGCACATATGCCAAGCTGATCTCCCCAACAGAAACCTCTCCCTAACATAATGATAATGCACCTCAATGTGCTTAGTGCGAGTATGGAACACAGGGTTCCTCGCAACTGCCAATGCGCTTTGACTGTCAGTGAAGATGGTGGTGGTAGAAGACTGACCAACACCCAAATCAGCCATAAGGCATCTGAGCCACACACACTCAACAGTAGCTATGAGAGCTACCCTATACTCAGCCTCACAACTGGAAGTGGCCACAATAGGCTGCTTCTTGCTCAACCAAGATATACATGAGCTACCAAGCATGAAGCAAAAGCCACTAGTGGACACACGAGTGTCATAGCAACCAGCCCAATCTGAGTCAGAAAAAGCATGCAAATCTGGCGGTAGTGATCCCCCCTTGGGATAAAACAACCCAAGTAGCCGAGTACCACTCAAGTAGTGAAAGATGCGCTTAACCACCTGCCAATGCTTGACACCTGGGCAATGCATAAACCTGCTCATCCATGAGATAGCAAACTGAATATCTAGTCGAGTAATGCCTAAGTAAATCCGGCATCCAACAGCCTACTGATAGAGGACAACATCAAATGCATCTCCAACATCATGAAGACTCAATCATAAACTTGTCTCCATAGGAGTGGCAATAGGCTTACACTCTTTAAGGCTAAAACGCTGCAATAATGTGCCAATATATTTCATTTGACACAAAGCCATTCCACGATCAACTTGCATAAGCTGAATGCCCAAATAGTGATGCAAATTCCCCAAATCAAACATCTCAAATGAGGCATGCAAATCAGCCTTAAAATCAGCAATATGCTTCTCAATAGGACCAGTGAGCAGCATGTCATCAACATAGACAACAATGATCAGAAGCACATCATTAGCACACTTAACATATAAGGTACTTTCAGTTGGACTGTTCGAAAAACCATGTGCAATCAGATAGGCATATATCTTTTCATACCAAGCACCTGGTGCTTGCTTTAAACCATATAATGCCTTCTTTAACCTGCACACCTGGTTTTCATGCCATTTCTGCACAAAGCCACAGGGTTGAAAAACATACACTTCTTCATGCAAGTCACCATTTAGAAATGCAGTTTTAATGTCCAACTGATGTAAATTCCAACCATGATAGGCTGCAAGTGCACAGATGCTCCGAACAGTAGTCATACGACATGTAGGTGCAAAGGTCTCATCAAAATCAATGCCTCTTTCCTACGCATAACCCTTTGAAACAAGCCTAGCCTTATACCTGTCAACTGTACCATCATGTTTACGCTTCAACTTGTATACCCACTTAGTGCCAATGGCCTTCTTGCCGGGTGGCAAGTCAAATAAAGACCAAGTACCATTCTTCATTATTGCATCATATTCAGATTGCATAGCAGCCATCCAATTTTTTGGATTTTGTGCTTCATCAAATGAAACAGGCTCATTCTCATCACAGAGACTAGATGCAGCCATAGCATAGCAATCTGATGCAAAAGAGGCAGTATGAGAGCCTGATCGAGTACGATATGACAGAGATGCATCTAATTTGCTGTCACGCAAAGTCAACACCAACAATTTTGGCATAGTTTTTGCCTACTCAATATCAGCTCTCTCATCAACTAGTGCATCATGTAAATCCGCATCAGAAATGGAATGATTTGCATCATCACATGAAACCTACAAAGGCTTAGAAGTTGCCTCATTAGGACTAGACTGTCCAGCTATAAAAAGAGGCAACAAAGTATCATGCATGTCTTTGGAGCTAACAGATGTCTCCTTAGTACATGAAAACAATGGTTGAATAGCATCTTCCACAAAAACAACATCATGGCTAACCAGAATGTGTTTAGTTTGTGGATGATATAGACGATAGCCTTTATTTTCAGAACTGTACCCAACAAAAATACATTCTACTGCTTTATCATTGACTCATATTTCGGTAGCAAAAAAAGCTTTCTCATTCTTCAGTTTTAAATTACTTTTGGAGCTAAACTATGTATGTTATTACCTCCGATACAAACTGCTGGTTTTGATTCCAATTTTCTGCGATGTTGTTTAGGCAGTAATGCATATGCCAAACAACCAAAAAGATGCAGATGAGCAACAGATGGCTTGCGGTCATGCCAAGCCTCATATGGAGTGATAGACTGTAGTGCTTTAGTGGGACACCTGTTTAGTACATATGCTGCACACATGATAGCCTCAAGCCAGAAACTATGTGGTAAAGCCTGACTCTTGACCATACACCTCGCCATCTCCATGAGTGACCTGTTCTTTCATTCAACAACTCCATTCTGTTGAGGTGTATACGGCATTGTACACTGGTGTTTTATCCCACATTCAACTAGAAATGCATTAAAATCAGAAGACATATATTCTCCCCCTCGATCAGAACGGAGGGTGCCCATTTAACATGCTGATAGATTTTCAGCCAAAACCAAAAACTGTTTGAAGCACATGAACACTTCGGACTTTGCCTTCAATGGATATACCCATGCATGCCTGGAAAAATCATGTATGAAAGTCACGAAGTAAAGATAATTCCCAAAAGAAGGTGTCTGCATAGGACCACAGGCATCACTATGTACAAGCTGCAATTTCTGAGTAGCCCGAGCTGAACCATCTTTTGGAAAGGATGAACGTTGCATTTTTGCCCAAAATGCAGCCTTCACAAACATGTTTTCGAGGTGCCTCAAGTTTGGGCAAAGAGGACACCATTTCAGATTTCTGTAGGCGTAGCAAACTAGCAAAATTCAGATGACCAAAGCGTGCATGCCAAAGCTTTGCATCTGACATAGCCTGAGAATCATTTACTGCACATGCCAAATCATTTACAGATCTTTCGTAGTCTATGAGCTTATACAGCCACAACATAAAATGCCAGAAGAAATAATCACATCGCCATTTGACAGATCATGATCTGTACACCTATCATCAACAAATTTCACAACCAAGCCAATCTTGGCTAATGCAGAAACTCATAACAGGTTCTTCTTGATCCATGGCACAAGTAAAGCATCTGACAAAGTGAAAGAACTACCATCACCAGTAGTCAAAATGATCTTACCAACTCCCATAACAGGATAAGAGGAGTTGTTGGTGCATGTAACATTATTCCCTGTAGGGGCAAGCTCGAGTGAAGAGAAGAAACTGCGCTGCAAGGTAATATGTTTGGTTGCCCCACTATCAAAATACCAAACATCTAAGTCTACTACAGACATGCACTACTCATGAGAAGATGGGTCAAAACTGCAGACAGTAGTAAACGCCCATTCTTCTTCTTACACAAGATTAGCAGACTCTGTTTTTGGTGTAGAGGCCTCTTCAACAACCATTCCAGCCTCTTTCTTCTTTGCCTCTTTAGCAACCAGTTTTGGACAGTTCTTTATGATATGATCATTCCCTTTACAGTACTTACAAAACAATTTCTACTTTTCTGATTTCTTATCATCTTTATCTTCCTTCTTCGAATATGCAGAATTAGCAGATTTCTGCTTACTAGTTGAAGAGCTCCATTTTCCTTTGCCCTTTTGATTAGCCAAGAAAGCTTGATCTGCAACTCGCATAATGGACCTGTTCTGCCTGGATTGATCTTCCTGCAATAGAACAAAGACTAACCCCTCAAATGATAAGGCATTGGGATTGCCTTTCATCATCGACCGAAGAGTAGAAACAAAACTCTGATATGAATCAGGAAGACCATTCAGAACGGTCTGCACAAGTGAGCTATCTGGTATAACCTCATCAGCAGAAATCAAATGTTCCTTCAACTCTTTGATCTTTGTTAGGAAACTGTCCATAGAATCACCTTCATTCATGTGCTCACTCTCCAACTATTTTCGGAGGTAAGCAACACGAGCCTCATTCCTAGCTTGGTACAATGTGGTAAGTGTATCCAAAGCATCCTTAGCTATTGTGGAAGAGCGAATGTGAGGGATAATGTCACGTTTGATAGACAAAGCTATCAATGCATGTTCTTGGGCATCTCTACCATCCCAACGAATCTGCTCTACAGTAGATGCAATAGAAACCATAGCACGAACAGGAATATGCAGAATATCATCATCTTCGACACCTTCTGCATCAGCTTCAGTACCTATAGTTGTAACAATTGCAGGTGTAATAGGCTGTTTTTCGACACCCTGCACAATGTTCCACAGTCCTTTTGCAACCAACACATGTGGCATCATATAAGCCCATAACGGGTAGTTGGTACCAACCCACTTATCCTCAAAAACCAACATACGGAATACATCACTACTTTCAGCCATGGCCGGTGACTAAAATACCTTGATGCAGAAAATTAACTGTATCTCAAAAAGTTGAACAGAACTGCCTAGATGAGTTGCGCTAGACCTGTACCAGACTTTGAGATGCTTATACTGGTGAATAGAAACTGGTATATACCTTTGGCACAAAAAGATGAAATAGCCTACACAAGCACTATGATAGTGTGTTTGGAGGCCAAAACGAGCTCAGATCGGGATTTCGACACCATAAAGCGAAGCTGTTTTGATCTCAAAAACATGCAGAGTATGCTCACCAAAATTCGTGTGATTTTGAGACTGCAAACGGAGGAGTGTTGACGGCGCCCTAGATGAAGCGACGACCTGCTCTGATACCAATTGTTGGAGTTAGACGTCTTACATTGTAGGAACATGAAGAACATTAGATAGTACCTTTTCTCTACTTGTATCTCCAAGCCTTATATCTCCAATATGTTCAATCATGTGTTGCATATCATCACCTATTTCAACACAATCTTTTCCACGTGGTACTTGTAGATTAGTGAACAAACATCCTTGACATGACATATGGTTACTACAAGCCAAATAAATGTACCATTTTTTGTCATCTTCACAAGAGCTTCTATACTCATGTCTCATTGCAAGTAGTGTGTCCTTGCTTCCTTCACTTGAGGTGCTTACATAGTTGCTTTGGCTCCTTTGATTGCCTCCATTTGGTCTTACATTCTTCAGCCAAAAATCACTAGCATAGTGTCCTACTTTACCACAATGATAGCATGTTATAAATTTAGGAGAATTGTAGGAGCCTTGGCCTCTTCCTCTACTTCTACCTTGACCTCTTCCTTGTGTGTTGGCATTTGATGCATCCTTGTTCTCTTCCGAATTGTTTTGATTCTAGTTGGAGTTGTTGTGACCTCTTCCTTTTCCTCTTGAGCCTCCTCTTGAGTTCCTTCCTTTACCTTGACCTGCATATAACATTTGGTTGTGGTTGTCCTTTCCTTTGGGGCCACCAAAGCTAAGATCTTTGGTGACAAGATGAGGGATTAGTTGTTCAAAACCTGGATATGCTTCAAGTTAATGGAAGTTATAAAAGGCTTCCATCTTTCATCTTCTCTGAATCCATTGAGAGTAAAACATACAAGATCTTTTTCTTCAACTGTTGTGCCAATAGAAGCTAAACCATCACTTAGATCCTTAATCTTCAAAGTATATTCAATTATGGATTGACTAGAACTTTTCTTGATTGTGTTCAACTCATTCTTGAGTTGAAGTTTCCTAGCTTTGGTATTTGTGGAATACATCCTTTCAAGAGCTTCCCAAGCATCCTTAGCTTTTTGTAGATGTTGAATATGCCCTACCATGACATTATTAATGACTTGTGAAATGAGGAACATGAATCTCCTATTCCTCTCTTCCCATTCTTTTGCTTGCCTCCTTTGGACTTCGGTGGCCATAACTTGATTGATTTGAGGTTGAGCATCATCGCCGCTCACAATACCTCACAAGCCTTTGCCCATTAGGTAGTTGTCCATTATAAACTTCCACACGGGATAGTTATCGTTATCCAATTTCTCTACTTGTTGACCCAAGTCAGCCATTGAAGACTATCAAAAACTTTGAGAGTTACCTCGAATAGTTATATTTTCCTTTGCTCTTGCATTTGTGAAGCTCCCTCTTGTTTTATAGATCCTCTTTTTCTTTGTTTTAACTCCAAATCTACTGATGAAGCTTCAACACCAAGTTTGCTCTAATACCAACTGTGGAGAATGACTTCTCCTATGCGCAATTAGAACGTGTAGTGAACCCTTGTATGTCCAGCACTTGGACAAATAACTACACCTTAGATAGCTTGCTGCTCTCAATGCAAAAGTCAAATGGACCTATGCCTTTAGTGAATCAAATTAGACAAAGAGAGCTTTTGAAAAAGCTATAAATAACTTAACTTGGATTCATTTTGATTAGGAAACACAACTGATGAAGATTAACTACCTATCCACATAAGTATGCTGAAGAATTGAACTTCACTCTTAGACTCCTAACTCCTTGAATATATATCCTTTGAGGAATATATTTGAGACAGAGAAAGTAGACACAAATAAATCTCCCACAAGCTCAAAAGAAAGTAATTTGGATGCATTTTGTTCAGGAAATTCAACTAACCAAAATAGACCACCTGCGCACACAAGTATACTAAAAAAACTAGACTTCACTCTCTGATAGATATATCAAAGAATATAAATCCTTCAAATGACATATTTGGGATAGAGAAATTACATGCAAAGACCTTTCCAATAAGCTAAAGACCAAGAAATTGAGATAGGTTTTGGTCAAGAAACGTAACTGACCAAAATAGACTACCTATCTACATTGGTATGCTAAAAACTTGGACTTCACTCTTTGATGGATATCTCATTGAATGTATAAGCTTTGAAGGATATTTTTGAGACAGAAAAAGTACACAAAATAAGCTTTCTAGTGAGTGTTTAAACGCAAGAAACAGGTATATATACCCTAAGATATGAGATTTAGAATAGATCTATGTACAAAATGACGTGTGGCTAGAAGGAGTCTATGGGAAGACAAAATGACAAAATGACGAGATCCGACTATTGGAATTTCTTGCCTCTTTTTCTCCTTGATTAGAATGTGCTCCCACTCCACGTTTATAACCAATCAGCATGTGAAGAAGTTTGTGCCTCCTTCTTAACTCACCACTTTGATTTGATTGCCCACTACATGCCACTTACTACAAGATAGATATTGTATCTTTTACTCATCATGAATTTTGACTAGAATTTTTTTTTCTTTTTTTCTTTTCTCTTCTTTTCCTTTATCTTTATATTTGGTAAATTTATCCAAGCATAGATCATGTGAAAATGAGCTTGTACATTTATCTTCAACAAGGACCCTCCGAATCCTAGAAAGCAAGGGAAGAACATATAGAGCTAGAGGGTTTTACAAAGGAGGTTGATAACCACTTCGTCCCCCTCATGTGGGGCCCACTTGTCTTTAATCTTGTCGTTCTTGAGGAAAAACACTCTATGGTGCCTAAAATGTGGGGACTTCTTACAATTGGAAATTCTTTTTCCTAGAAGGAAAAGAGATTTCCTAATAAACCATTCTTTTGAGGGTTTCCAAAATTGGAAGCACATCTCTCTCACTCCAAATCCTCCAGAGGCTCTCACTTCTTATAGCATTCCACAATGATGAGGAGCAACCAATCACCTCACCCAGAAGTGCTTGCTTCCAATTCATCAGATCTTGTAGCAACAATATTTTTTCAAGAGTCCGCTAGATCGAGACAGATTTGGGGCATGAGAAGAAAATGTGTCCCAAATACTCAACGCTATGGCGGCATCTCTTACACCATGGTGGAGCCCCACAAATATTGCTAGCCTTTATATTGGCCCTAATTTCTCGGTGGATGATTTTCCACATAAGCATTGACTTTTTTATCTCGATGAGGGGGTGCCAAAGAGACATGATCTTTACATCAACACAAGCCCATCCAAGTAAGACGCCACTTCTTATTAAGTGTGATATGATAGTCCAAATTCTCCTTGATTCTAGGAATTTTGTTCAGGCTATCATCCTTGTACCATTCGAGACCTTCATGGTGAGGAGGGTCTTGTCCAATGAGGAGGAAAGTTTTTGAGTGTTCCCAAGTGAAGCATCTACTCTACAAAAGCATCCATTCTTCAAAGTTCACTCTAATTTCTGGATCGATATCCTCAAATCTAATCAACTAGCTAGTTTCTTGATTCCAAATGTGTTTCCAATACCGGAAACCCTTGTTCCAAAGCTTTTTATCTTTTTCAAGGTTTGAGGACTCCACGCCTTTGATGCCCTTGATAGGGAACCAAATTGAATCATTCTATCTGACGCCTGCCACCCATTTCTAATCTTCACTAATTTTGATGAACTATTTGACCTTCTTCCAACTCTTCCATAGAGAGAAAACCAAACTCAAACCTTTAGGAGACAACGAAAGCAAGGAGAACAGAAGGGTCAGAAGGCCCAGGTCCTTCCAACCAGAGTGACCCACAAGCATAATAGCACTCTTGTTCCTGAAGATAAGCATAGCCCAAGAGGCCTCATTATTGCACCAAGCTTTGATAAGCCATTTAGCCACCAACTTGTTTTCCATGCCTTGAATGTCCAAAATGTGCACACCCCAATGATCCTTTTGGCTATTACAAGTAGTCCATTTAATTTTGGGGACACTACTTGTGTTGGGGTCACCCATTTAGAGAAAGTTTTTTTAGATTCTTTCCAATTTGATAATCTCTTGATCCTCTCCAACAAGAGAGAAAGTAAATAGTTGATGAGATAAGGAATGTATTAATTACCATGGTGCACCTAGCAAGGTTGCTCTGCATATCTTTACAGTAGGCTAACTTTTTATCGAGCTTAGAGAGGACCCAGTTCCATCGTTGGTCCATCAAAATGCCAAATCCCATTGGAATACCGAATAGTCAAAAGATTTGTCCCATGAGGATCATTTCACAGCCCTGGTCAACTAGGAATCAGGGCGGAAGTCCGATAATGTCTCTCAAATTGTTTTTAGAGTGGTTTACTCTAGATCTTGAAGCCACACAGAACGTGTCCAAGCATCACAAAATGGTATCAATGCTGGTCATATCGTCATGCACAAAGGCATTTGTGCCGTCTACAAAAATTTTCATAATCATTTGGCCATGATTGAGAGGGAGCGAGAGACCTTGAATATGACCTTAGTCTATATGATGCTTCATTAGGAAACTGAGCCCCTCCATAACAATAGCAAAAAGTAGAGGGGCCAAATGGCATCCTTGCTTGATAGAGCATTCTAGTCCGATAGCCTTCGACAACTCACCATTGATATTTATCTGCACCAACGTAGTTGCCAAGAGGGTAGAGATCATCTTAGTGAATTTCTTACTACAACAAAGGTCTTTAAGAGATTGGAGAATGAAGTCCCATTAAAGCCTATCATACAATTTGTCGAAGTCAATCTTAAGGAAGATAACATCTTGAGGAAACTCTTAAGCAAATTCAAGACCTTCCCAAATATCAATAATAGCTTCCAAGATGTACCTACCCTTGATGAAGCCCTTCTGGTCCTCACTTAACCAACTTTGTAAGTGGCAAGAAATTCGATTGGCAATAACTTTAGCAAGGATCTTGTATCACATTTGTAGCATCGTGATCAAGCACTATTTTGCAATCCTATTTTTGTTTCCTTTTTTTTTAATAAGCTTGATGATGCCTTTGTTTAGACATTCAGGCAGCGCACCAAAAGGCAAAGCCTCTTGCCATACCAAGTGAAGTGTAGTGGCAACCACGTCTGAAGGTCTTGAAAAAATCATTGGTAAGGCCGTCAAGACTAGGGCTTTTCCCATTAGGAACTGCATTGATGAATTCTAGAATTTCAGTGTTCAAAATGGGAGCTTCAAGCAAAGTTTTCAAATTATGTGGGAGTCGTGTTGACGTAAATCTAGAAATGGTTGCCATGCAATTACGTTGTGGGGAAGGAAGGAGGTCAGGTGAACGGGAAGAGCAGGCGCTGGGGTTGGATCAGGCCCCTCGGTGTGCGTTGTTCCCACTGTCCGACAAGTAGCTTCTAGCGCTGCGCGCCTCGCCCTCTCACTCTGTCGTGTGGGGCGATCGTCATAAGGACCCTACCCTTTCGGAAGAGACGTGCATACATGTAAGACCGTAGGCATCGGGAATGAGAAAGTCGGGATGCAGCAGTAATACATGGAATGCTAATCAATCAAAGCCACCGGGGTCGATGTGCAGACAAGCTCAATGATACGAGGAAAATGTAGCGAAGGTCATCCAATAAAATCTGAATGATACAAATATGCTTGCTATAGTGCATGTTGGTGATACAAAAATCCACTACAGTGCAGAACAGGTGAATACAAATATATGTCGCCGCTATAGTGCGGATCGGCCGAATATATGGTAGGCCTCCCGCTACAGTGGAGGAAGGCGCCCTCAAGTCTTGGTAGTCTTCAGAACCTTTGCGGATAGGTCTTTACTTCCAATCTTCAGTCCAACCTTTACGTCAGGTCTTCGTCCAACAATTGTTTTCACTTCATAAACTGCAATAGCCTCTGATCACTCAATAACCTGGAGAGTAGATGCACCAAGAAGATCCATGAGGAGGGTTAAAAATCATTAGTACCATTGAAAGAATAGACTTTACTCATTATGCTTTGAAAGTCTATCGTGGTTTATTACAATTATAACAATGGTAGAGTAGATGACTATGCTATAACTATTATCTCTCTATGTGTCTTTTAATGTGTGGTGATCTTTCTTAGATGATAGTAATGCATAGGAAGCAACATCTAATAGGTTTATCATAAGGGGACTTTAATCACAATAACTCATGGTCCTTGATGTTTAGAGAAAATTGTTATAGTCAAAACAAAACTCTCATCCATAATGCTTCAATCAATACTCTTCATTTCTCTTATTAGCAGACATTTGCACAATCCATTTATTGATGGAGAATTATAAGTGATATCATTACATTTTCATTTTTGTTGCTCTTCACCTTATATATATCCATGGTACGAGCCAAAATCCAACTCAAAGAGAGAAAGAAAACACGAGAACCTTCCTTACACCACCATCTCTCTCTCCCCCCCTCTCTCTCTCTCTCTCTCTTTGACTACCATCGTGCATGCTTAGCATTGTCGAATTTTTTGACATCGTCTTCTCTCTCTGTCGCTTCTAACAGGTAGATATCCTCTCTCTACACTCCTTCTGTGACACGCAACAACCGACAGCCCTATCTCTCTGCCAGCAATGAAGGCTCTCACTCTCTCTCTCTCTCTCTTCTTCACGTATGTGCAATGCCGCCATAGGTTTTGCCTCCACATGGCTCTCTCTCTCTCTCTCTCTCACTCTGTTGATGCTCAACCACTAATAGCGCATCTCTCTTCGATGGACAACCATCAAAGAGTCACCTCTCTCTACTCCAAGATTCTGCACACGCTGCATCCGAGCCAGAAGCATTTGATTCTCTCTCTCTCACTACACATTTGTAGCCGGCCATATCGGTCTCTCTCTTCGCCAAGCATACATCGCCAATAGGGGTGCATATCTGTCATTTCTCTCTCACTGTGGTGCGTAAAAAGAAGCACGCTCTCTTTCTCTCTCTTCGATCACTTTGTCTGTTGGCTTCCTTTCTCTCTTTGTAGCATGTGCTGATACGAATACTCTTCCCCTCTCTCTGCGCATCGCCGGGACTCCACAAGTCTTTCCCTCTGAAGTTCTGAACCTCCGCTTGCAAAATCTAAAGTGCACAGACAATATCTCTCTCTCTCTCTGTTGGTCGACTATTTCTACATCGCCAACATCAGCACTCACCCTGTGTCTCTCTCTGTGTGTCCATCAAGAGTGCGTAATCGCAATTCTCTCTCCTCCCAAAATTCTCTGCAGCCACCATCGACATCCCTCTGCCTCTCTCTCTATCATGCACACATGCCACTATGCAACTCTCTCTCATTTTGTCCTGTTCTCTCTCTCTCTCTACAGTCCCACATTGACAGTTTCTCTCTATTGTGAGGACGTATAGCCAGAAGTCTCCCGCATATCTATTTGCAATCATAGCATGGTGACGTTCCCTCTCTCTCTCTCTCTCTCGATGCGCCATCGCCATGATAATCTCTCTCTAACCTTTCTATGATGCACAACATATAGGCGACGATCTCTCTTTCTCTCTGGCGGTGACACCGTGGTAGTCACATGCCTCGAATCTCTCTCTGCGAGATATTCAAACTCACTCATCGAAGAAGGAACAAAGTCCTTAGGTCGCTATCAACATCAGAAAGTCTGCTCACTTGACATGCAATATATGCTTTATTAAAGGTATATGGTGGGTTAATGTAGAGACAAGAAAAGAGACAAAAATACATGCAAGGTATCAGAGACTAAGAGTGAATAAAGTCAGAGAGTCCTCTCTCTCTCTCTTAACTTCATGCATGCTAGTGAACATGAGCAAGAAATAATGAATAAGAGGAGGGTAAGAAACCATACATGGAGAGTAGATGCACCAAGAAGATCCACGAGGAGAAACAAATGAGGCCTTGCCTCCTATTTATAGGCTCCCCCGCCCTTCTCCCCTTGGGACTATTCTCTAGAAGTTTCCAACACAAATTCCTTTCTATTTTTCCTAGACTAAGGTTTTGGTTTCACACTATATATACAAATTAATTATTTGTAAGGGTTTGACCTAGGGTAAACACAAATTCCAAGGGTCCAACCTAGGGGTTTTGGTCGGGAAAATTAGGGGTCATAATTAACTCAAGCTCATCAATTCAAGGGTTTATTTACAATTTGGACCTAAATTCCAAGGGTTTCTAAGGGTTCAATTCCAACTTTCATGGGATAAACCCACATTTTCGAGGGTTTTTAAGGGTCAAACCTAGGTTTTCATGGGTCTAAAGTCAGTTATTTACACACACAGGTCTAAAGTACATCTCTAACATGGTTTTCCATCTCTCAGTCAATCAAATCTGCCATAACATGTATAATTTTTACCACTTTCTCAGCAAAAACACCACACAAAACTCATAAAATCAATCAACTTTGAAAAAAAATCAATGCACACTCCCTGTGGGATTTCATCCCGACATTCACCCCCGCTATACCTGCACATCGTCCCAATGGGCCAACCTGCAAGATTCAACAGAAGCGTGTCAAGGTTCTTTTTAACCATTTTTTTTACATTTTAATAACTTTCTTTTCAAAAATCAAAGTTTGATCTCATGGAGTACATGCAAGTTTTTTTATAAGATTAGTATAAATTTTAGAAAATTACGCAGATTCAAGCTTTACAAACATCATACTATGTATCTACATCTACAATCTCACAAGTAATCACATGAATAAATCGTTGGCTTTCTAGATCTTCTGTTTGTTCAACTGGTTCAGATCAAGCAACCCATTCTAAGTACTAGCATATACATATGTTTCTACTAACTCAGTTTGTAGAATATACCTCGATTCCCACTATTTATCTCCTACTTGTCCAACTCTCGAGTAGATCTTTTCTTTTTCTTTTCCTTTTTCATTTTTCTTTTTCTTTTTCTTTTCTTTTTCACTTCATCTCAACTCAACATTTATTCTTTTTATTTTTATTTCACAAATCGGCCTATGTCAAAATCGGGTGCGACTCATGGACTTTTCCACCCGGCCAAGTGTACCCCACCTGTCTGCCGACGCGATATAGCACACGACATATACAATATCAGCCCTACATGAAATCGATGTCAACTCATGGCTCTGACCACCCAGTGAGGGTCACTCCACCCGCCTACCGACCCATGCAGGTGCATGACAACAAATAGGTCACGCCTATGATGAAACTAGCTATGGATCGTGGCCTTGATCATCTGACCAAGGTGGTTCCACCTGCCTATTAGACCATCATAGTGCGTTAACAACATGCACACACATATAAGATGGCTTGAGTATGAAGTTTTTTCATCAATCATGATATATATGGAGGTAAGATCTCACAAGAAACAAATAGTAGGACCTAAAGAATCCCACTCACTAAGTGTTCAAATCTATCAGCATATACATGCATTCAATCTAAGCATGCCATCACATTCCCAAGTTTTCACTCTCAAAAGTCTCTATTCCACTAACTGATTTTGTTCATATAATTTATAGTCGTGCATGCTTCATGCAAGCCCATAATAGATCTTTGCTATCTTCATTTTACATGATTTTCTTAAATTCATACATATCTTTATCACACACAAAAATGCAATGCATATGCTCTATCAGAAAGAGAATAGATTTCAAATTGAAAACATTTCACCTGGTCCTTTTAGTCCATCTTCATCATTAATTGATCTAGCTTTTCTTCATCTTCATGATCTTTCATTCTTCATTAGCATTAACCTCAATATCATCAGCATCCTCTAGAAGTTCTTGCTCAATCTCATAGTCCGCTTCATTCCTTTTCTTGAACAATTTTATCCTCTTTCCTGCAATCAAAGATCTCAAAGGAGTACTGTCTAACTCGCGAAGTGCAGACGTTCCATTTTCAAACATAGACATCACCACATACGACCCAAACCATCGTTTGGTCAATTTCTTCCTAGCATCGTATTGAGTATCGAATGTACTATCGTACACCAACACCCAATCATCTACCTCAATCCTACGTGGTCTAAGCCGATAAGTTTTGCCAAAATAAATCTTTTTCTTTAACCTTGACTCCTTTAACTTCTGGACTGCCTCTTTCAATCTATCATTCCCTTGTTCTAACTGCTTTATTCTCAAAGATAAAAGTTCTTCTCTTGTCATACCATCATTCCATGGGAACGTCAACCATGACACTATCTGAGTCTGGATGGGGAAGACTCGCTTTTGACAATACATCAATTCAGCAGGCATGAAACCTGTGGACCGAGTGTAAGTCACCTATTTGCCCATAATGCGAATGGAAGAAATCTAGGCCATTGTGTGATGTCATCGCTGTAAGCCTTAGAGATTGCCTTCACAATGGAAGGGTGAACTCTCTCGATCTTTCCAATTGCCTCTAGGTTATAGGCAGTGGTGAGAGACAATCGAAGTCCATGATGATCAAAGAACTCTTTTGCCTCTCTCGCATCCAACTCTCCCTTGTCGGCAACCACTTTCTCAACGTAACCGAATCTTGAGATCACTTTTTCTAAAAGGAATTCACATACATTATAAGTAGTCTTCATACGAAGAGCTCGACCTTCCACATGGTTGGTCAAGTCCTCTCTGGCAAGCACAATATATCTCATCTTATCTATCCCTTTGGGCATGGTTACAAGGTCGACCACCCACTTGTAATGGATACAAGGAGGGTAAGTCAGATGTAATGGGTCTCTGTGCCTAACTGATGAATGCATATGGCATGTAGCACAAGTGTCTACAAAACCTCTCACACTCACATAAATACCTGGCCACCAGTAGGCTTCCCTAATCTTCTCATATGTAGCATAGAATCCTTTATGACCTGCCCATAAGCTCTCATGCATCTCTCTCATAACCTTGCTTTGAAGACTTCTTGAACTCATTACCCTCTGTGGACTCTTTACCTTTCCCTTAGCGTGTCGCCAAATAAGCCCATCCTTCAAGAAAAAGTTATAAGAATTCTTCCTAATGGATCTATACGTATTTATGGACCAGCCTGGGGAAGGTTTTAGAGTACTCAGATCTTCCTATATCTCTCCACTCACCATCATACTCACTCTCACGGAACTGCTGTGTATACATATACTAATGGATCATATCTTATCATGTGTGTATCTCTCTCTACCTCATCATCATCATCATCAGACTCATCATCGAACTTCGCTCTTGAAAGCATATCAACCACTGTATTCAACTTCCCAGCTATGTGTACAAAGGCAAGATTTATAAAATTTACATAAGAGATCCATCTAAGTATAGCAATGTCCGTAGATGAACAGTTTTCTATCATGCCAATCAGTGGAAGACAATACATCTCAACTACCATATTCGCCCCAATGAAATACTCTTTATCGGTCTTTAAAGCAATCACCAATCCCCGTCTCTCTTAATCTGCGGCTATTTTCTTTGAGTATCATGTAGAATCTTAGAACCAAAGCACACTGCATATCTCTACCCCTCATCATCATCTTGCCCTCTGATCCAACCTATACCAATAGGATTGGTATCAACAGTCAAAATGATAGGTCTCTGACCTGAGTAGTCAACACGCTTCAGAATCGAGGCTTCAATTAGCAGTTGCTTCAGTCTTTGTCCATACAAACTTCTTTCTCTTTCTCAAAAGGTCATATAAGGGGTTTGCAACATGAGCAAAGTGAGGAATCCATATCACATAGAATACATAGGCTCCTAGAAACCTCCTCACCTCACTGACATTGCAACACACTTCAGAGATCCTGCTAATGGCCTCAACTTTTTGCGGGTATGGCTTGCAGCCATAATGTCCACACAGATGTCCTACAATGAGGACGTCATCAACGCCAAAAACCGATTTCTCTAAAGAGAGTGTTAGCCCCACATCTTCAAATCTCTCAAATATCTTCTCACAGTCAGCAATATAATCACTCACAAACTTTCTGCACCCAGAAGCATCTAAAATCACATCTTTCACTCTTTCCTCACATCCTTTTCTAGGAATATCATCAATGAATGGCATAGTCACAGATGGTATATAGTCTCATAAAACCAAGTTCATGGCATTCATCATGTGAGCCAGAGAATTCATCGCTCCTTGTGGCAAAGTACACATGCGTACAAGGCCCAATGGAGTCCTCATGGTTGTGATATCTTTGCTCTCCATAGCCAACTAAAACTGGTCATAACCTGAATACAGATCGCCCATAGAGTAGATGGAATGCCCATCAAATGCCTCAGCAAACTCAACAACTATAGGTCCTATCCCTACATTTCTAATTGTGAATTTATTCATAGGCTGCAGATCTTGAATGAAACAAAGCTTCCCATTTTTCTTAGGCACTGTAAACCACCTATTCGAATATGGAGCCGAGGATGATTCCAATATCCGCATGGAAATCTTTTCCTTTAGAAGCCTCATCAGCTCAGGTAAGTGAGCCTTTGGGAGTGGTATAGGCCGGATATTCCATGGTATATGTGGCACTGTAAATATGATCATGGGAGGTACTTGTTTTGGGTTTGCGCACCCTATCTCATGTGGAAAAAATGCAAATGCTTTTTCATGTTTCTTGATGACTTCAATGAAGTTTTGTTTCTCTTCTTCTCTCAGGAATGGTTTCTCTCCAAACTTGATCTCTTTAATGGTCTCATTAGTAAAATGATGCCCTATGAGCTCTCGACGTCTCAGCATAGGGTCCTTTGACACTCACAGATACTTCTCATGACTATCTTTTGGCAATGGTTGAGCTATAGGCTTCACTTTCTTATCCACGGTCTTATACTTTGTGTCTACATTTACTACATGCTCTCTCTTGAACTCATCGATCATCTCATACTCTTGGATAGAGCTGAGCATAATGATTTCTGACTTCTCACTCCTCTCAAATGCCTACTCAAGCTCTTCCAGAGTAGTCGAACTCCTCTCCAACTGGATCACATCCTCAATCCTCTCATCAGGTAATATGATTCCTAAATCTTTATAGTATCTCTCATGAACTTTTCTAAACTTATTTGAAACATTCTCTTTCTGTAAGCACAACAACTTAAATGTAGATGAATAAATGGAAAAGCTCTCAAAGCTATGTACAGAATCACGTGAGAGATCAAACCGATTCCCACTATTGTCCCGCTCAATAGTGGATCCTAACATACATTTCGCTCAGCAGAAGCCCCATACTCTCCTACAGGCATACACTCATCATGGTCATGAGAGTTAATAGCTCTCTTCCTTATATTCTTTCTATTCCTGGAGTGATTCGGACACACTGTCATCACTTGCAAAGAATGAAGACCTGATCTAGATCGGATTCTGGTATAAGCAGATCCATCATCCATTGCCTTAAATGCAGATGAATAAATGGAGATGAATAAATGGAAGCATTCTCTTTCTGTAAGCACAACAACTTAAATGGAGATGAATAAATGGAAAAGCTCTCAAAACTATGTACAAAATCACGCGAGACATCAAACCAATTCCCACTATTGTCCCACTCAAGAGTGGATCCTAACATAAATTTCGCTCAGCAGAAGCGCCATACTCTCCTACAGGCATACACTCATCATGATCATGAGAGTTAATAGGTCTCTTCCTTATATTCTTTCTATTCTTGAAGTGATTCTGACACATTGTCATCACTTGCAAAGAATGAAGACCTGATCTAGATCGAATTCTGGCATAAGCAGATCCATCATCCATTGCCTTAGTCTCCATTCGCACCTCAGCTATAAAGGGCTGCCCAAGGATGGCCTCATATGAACAATGGTCTTGGACGAAGAAGTGGAATTCCTCAGAAATCCCTCCTATGGTCACAGGCACAAATGCGCATGCACCAAGCAGTGCTCCTAAGCCATTATCTATCGTCCTCATCCTCCATCCATGGTCTTTATCTATTGGCCACCTAAACTGATCATAAAGCTTCTTAGAGATCACGTTTATTTCTGATCTTGAGTCAACCAAGGCTAGAGCAAAACATGACTCTTCATTGCTTCCTAACTTCACCTTCATTTCAGGTGTCCCTCTTGCCCAAAAAGTCCTACTAAACTCACTTTTTGTCTTTCTAATCTCATCATCAGGTATGATAGGACCTAGAGAATTCTTATGGCACCTTGCAACCTCATCATCATCGTCATCCGAAGTATCACTCAATGTAACTACTTCATTTGTCACTTGGATTTCTTTAGTCGCCTCTTCCATCTCTACATCTTCAGATAATGGAAACCTCTTCCTCTTGATCAACTTTATAAAGCTGTCCTTGAACTCAGGCTTTGGTATGGAGAAGACCTGCTTTAAGGACATAGTCACTTGGCTCTTCAATAGAATGTCATTTAATATCTCTCTCGCGTCATTTTTCTTTTCCAACTCTGAAATTAAAACCGCCTTTGGGGTCTTCTTCTTTTTCTTCTTCCTCTTCTCTTTATCCTTCTCTTGCACATTCTCTTGAACTTTATCAGCCTTTTGAATAGGCTCTGGTTCTTTCTCTTTCTCTTTAATTGACTCTTGAATCCTAATTGGCCCAACTGGCCTCTTTCCCTCCTTTATTTCCTTCTTCTTTTCCTCTTCCTTTGAAACAACAAGCTCTTTAAATTGTACTTTCTTTTTAGGCTCTTTAGCCTTCTCTTCAGCCTCTTGGCTTTGTTTCCTTGTAACTCTTCTCTCTGGCTCAGTCTCTTCCTAGCTCTCATCCCTCTTCCTCTTTTCTTCTACATTCGCTATATGTGAATAGACCAAGAATTGATCAATAAGAGACTTCCAGGCAGACTTCCAGACAGTCTTCTGCATAATCACATCCCTGGCCTTCACTAAAGCCTCAATAGAATAATTTCTTTGACGTCGAGGTCTAGTCTCCTTTTCATCTCCTTCCTCTACAGGCTCTAACCGTGCGGCTGATGTACTCGCATTATTGCCAGATAGATCCTCATAAAGTTTCTTCATTCCCCCCTTTCCCCAATTCACAGGTAGAGGAAGATGGGTCCTGAAGTCACATAACTTCTTGTCTATATCTATTACCAGTTAATGCTCCTTTGCTAGCTTAAGCTCTTCAAAGGCATATGAAAAATGCTCTTGTGCATCGCACCATACGCATCTCTTTGCCCCTCCAAAGCCACCAGTTGCTTGTCTCTCAAAAGGTCGAGTGTTTCTTTGAAATGTGGGCTGCACTGGTGGTGTAGGTGCCTGTTGGGTAACAGGCTGCACTGGAGGTGTAGGCTGAGGCATCACATAGCCTTGCATATTCGGAATGGGCATAGTACCTCTCTGTATTTGCATCTGCATAACTAGTACTTGCCTGAGGAGGGGCGGGGTCCTGATATCCCATATGTTAGGCCGCCGGATTGGCACACTATAATTTTATATTCTCATATACCGCACGCACCGAAAGGGCATAGCAAAGTGATGTAACCCTTTTATTCATTAATGAAGAGACATTACGTTGTTCTCCGGTGGTAGAGGAGACGGAATCGCCAGACTGTCTGTCTGGGCGATTTGCGACCTTGTGGAGACATCGTGGTGCAGATTATAGATATTCTGAGTACTGTCACTCTGTCTTTGTTGACTCACAATAATTCTTTATTAACACAGTAATGTATGTTCACGTTAATAAGTATGTGCGACTGTGATCATTGATTCGTGCGTTAAATATGGTGTAAGGAATAACCGAAATACGAACAGTAACACAGTGTAGAAGAAGTTATACTGGACCCGAAAAGAACCCAAAAAGAGATTAAAAAGGCGACTGGACGGAAGTTCCCCCCTTTTTAACACATAGAATAAACCTTATTATGAATATTGGCCATTTGCTTTGACATAGACGCTTGCATCATCATAAGATTTCTATTTTTCGGCTGAGAATCTCAAGCTGTAGCTCCATTGGTGATCGCAAAGTGGATGCAACATTAGCAAAAGCTGATGTTGCAGGCACGTTCGGAATCGCTGGAAGCTGAGCCTCCCTAGGTGGTTGTGGAGCTACTACTGCAGGTCTATCATATAATATCACCTGGCGTTACCTCATCTGGGCTACCACCTCCACTTCTCTCCTCACTACGGCCCAGTCTTCTTTCAACCCAAACCTTTTTCCAGGATCTTCTATCCTCCTCTCGACCTCAGTCCTATCTTCTGGACTTAAGATCTTAAGGAAGGAAATGACTAGGTCAGGCTTCAATGCATCTAAATCGGCCTGTGGAAGTTGGGCATGTCTACTCAAGAATTCATTTAATAGATGAGTCAGGGAAGCAGTGGGTTTCGGGGAGTTTGACCACCGTAGGAACCCCTCTCTACTATGTTGGGAAAAATCTTCCAAATAAAACAAATTGTGTAATTCGTTTTTGAATTCGGCCTAGGCTTTGCTATATGCATAATAGATGCTAGGATAGACCGTGAAACTACCCGTGTGAAGTAATGTGCAAATACTTCTTCAGGAAGACCATAGATCCGTGCCTGTTCCTCAAAAATATCTAGGTACTCGGTCACATTCAAGCCTGTAAACTTGCCTTTCTCTCTAAAAACCGCTTGGACTACATGAGTCCCCTATTTCTCTATTACTAACTCCTTGAATATATCTTCCATCTCTCTTCTCTGGTCGGATCTAGAACTCAGAACGATGTCCAGTGTGAGTGGCTCTACAATCTCTCCTAGCTCAGAGTAGACATCAGAGAAGAAACTCGATGGGTCACGAGCCAGGAGGTAAAGGTCAGTCTAAGAGCTCTTTGCCTAAGCCAAATCCGGTCTAATTGTTCTCTCATTAGGGGAAAAAATGAGCCCTGCATGGGCCTTGTAAGGATTCCTAATTTTCAAGAACTAAAAAGCTTAATCCAAGTGATTAAAGGCCCATACAAAACCACTAGTGGTATTCTACAATAAAATAATGTTTCATAGAATATTATGTTTGAATTATAGAATTAGTTTTTTTGGAGCCATTGGATGCTTGATTTTAATGGCCTAGATCAAATGACTTGAACTGTGTAGAGAGAGACTCTAACATGCGTACTAACTCGAAGATTCTCTGCGCATTTTTTTTCCACACTCTCTACAAGAATATGGACCCTTAGATCTTGCTGAATCGAACGCCTCCCCGCATTTGGGGCTGAGATGAAATCGGAAGTGTTGCAGAGCCGTCCGATCATGCGTCCATCTAAAGGAGGAGGTTGAAAGACGCTTTCTCTTGGGGGGGATCCCATCCTAAGCCATTGGATCATATGAAGATCCAACGGATACAGATTGAAGGATAAAGATGAGTATTTAAACATGGTCGTCCGATGGAAGAGCCAAATCTAATGGCTCAAATCAAAACGCGCATTTTTGAGGGAGGAGTAGATCTCAGCCATTCACATTGATGCAAATCCAAGGGCCTTTATCAAAAGGTGCCTTTTTGAGAAAGAACAAGATCTTAGCCATCAAAAAGAGTGGGAATCCAAGGGTCCATATGCACAGTTGCCTTGACTTTTGCACACAACGCCATCCATTGGATCATTGAACCAATCGAAGGGCTCTAATTGAGTTAAGAACTTATCAAAACCATTCACAGAACTAAAACCACGAATGTGAGCTGGTTTGCTCCTCTTTGACCACACAAAAACCATGGAAGCCTATGCCTAGCCTATGTGATTAAAGGACTAGACTGTGGCCACCACCCTCTTCTCATTGGTCCATCACTAATCACCCGTTAATCTAAAAGGCCCATGGAGGGTTTATTTTTTCCTCTAATGTCTTTGATTCCCAAAATTTCAATGTATTTTTCCCCCTTTCTATGACAATTTTCTAACGTTCTGTCTAAGCTACGAAATCAGCAAATCCCTAGTCTAAGCAGGAAAAAAATGCTCACACGTATGGACTAAGCTAATGCAGAGTGTGGATGTTCAAACTTAAGCAAGAAGACAATCTTTCTATTCAAAGTGTGTGTAAAGCAATGCAAAAATTCACAGAACCTGAAACGCTAGTACCTGGAGTCTCTGTCCAATGCTGAGGTTCCTGTTTTCTCTTCTCATGGAGTGGGTGACACGTTGAGGATCACCGGGCAACCGCCTCATTTCACGTCGGATTCAGGTGTTCGGAAGGAAGGAGGTCAAGTGAAGGGGAAGAGCTGGCGCTGGGGTTGGATCAGGCCCCTCCATGTGCGCCGTTCCTGCTGTCCGACGAGTGGCGTCTGCATGCTGGGCGCCTTGCCCTCTCACTCTCTAGTGTGTGGCGATCATCGTAAGGCCCCTACCCTCTCAGAAGAGACGTGCGTACGAGTGAGACCGTAGGCGTCAGGAACGAGAAAGTCCAGATACAACAGTAATACACGAAATGCTAATCAATTGAAGCCACTGGGGTCATTCTGCAGACAAGCTCATTGATACGATGAATCCGAGCAAGAAGCATTAGGATCTCTCTCGCTCACTACACATCTATAGCCACCCACAGTCGGTCTCTCTCTCCGCCAAGCATAGAGCACCAATAGGCGTGCATATCCATCATTTCTCTCTCATTGTGGCACGTAAAAAAAGCACGCTCTCTTTCTCTCTCTTCGATCAATTTGTTTGCCGGCTTCCCTTCTCTCTCTTTAGCGTGTGCCGACACGAATACTCTTCCCCTCTCTCTGCACATCGCCAGGACTCCACGACTCTTTCCCTCTGAAGCTTTGAACCTCTACTTGCAAAATCAAAAGTGCACAGACAATATCTCTCTCTCTGTGTCGGCCGATTTATTTTTGCGTCGCCAACATTAGCACTCACCCTGTGTCTCTCTCCGCATGTCCATCAACAGTGCATAATCGCAATTTTCTCTCCTCCCGAAATTCTCTGCGGCCACCGTCGACATCCCTCTACCTCTCTCTCTATCGTGCACACATGCCACTATGCGACTCTCTCTCATTTTGTCCTGTTCTCTCTCTCTCTACAGCCCCACGTTGACAGTTTCTCTCTATTGTGAGGACGTATAGCCAGAAGTCTCCTGCATATCTCTCTGCAATCGCAGCATGGTGACATTCCCTCTCTCTCTCTCTTGATGCGCCATCACCACAATAATCTCTCTCTAACCTTTCTATGATGCACAACAAATAGGCGAGGATCTCTCATTCTCCTTTCTATGATGCACAACAAATAGGCGAGGATCTCTCATTCTCTCTCTGGTGGTGGCACCGTGGTAGTCACACGCCTCGAATCTCTCTCTGCAAGATACTCAAACTCACTCATCAGAGAAGGAACAAAGTCCTCAGCTCCCTACCACCATCAGAAAGTCTCCCCACTCGACAGACAATATATGCTTTATTAAAGGTATATGGTGGGTTAATGTAGAGACAAGAAAAGAGACAAAAGTACATGCAAGGTATCAGAGGCTGAGAGTGAATAAAGTGAGAGAGACCTCTCTCTCTCTTAATTTCATCCATGCTAGTGAACATGAGCAAGAAATAATGACTAAGAGGAGGGTAAGAAACCGTACCTAGAGAATAGATGCACCAAGAAGATCCACGAGGAGAAACAAATGAGACCTTGCCTCCTATTTATAGGCTCCCCCGCCCTTCTCCCCTTGGGACTATTCTCTTGAAGTTTCCAACCTCCTTACTCAACTTTCGAAATCTAGAACGCTCTTGCATGGTCATTTACTATTCATGGAAAATCACACCTCTTATTTCTTTTTTTTATTTTTATCCTTTTTTATTTTTCCTAGACTAAGGTTTTGGTTTCTCACTATATATAAAATCTAATTATTTGTTATGGTTTGACCTAGGGTAAACACAAATTCCAAGGGTCCAACCTAGGGATTCTGGTCGGGAAAATTAGGGTTTTGCTCACAATTAACTCAAGCTCATCAATTCAAGGGTTTATTTACAATTTGGACCTAAACTCCAAGGGTTTCTAAGGGTTCAAGTCCAATTTTCATGGGATAAACTCACGTTTTCAGGGGTTTTTAAGGGTCAAACCTAGGTTTCCATGGGTCTAAAGTCAGTTATTTACACACATAGGTCTAAGGTACATCTTTAACATGGTTTTCCATCTCTCAGTCAATCAAATCGGCCATAACATGTACAATTTTTACCACTTTCTCAGTGAAACACCACACAAAACTCATAAAATCAATCAACTTTGAAAAAAAATCAATGCACACTCCTTGCAGGATTTCATGCCGACAACGCCTCTTGGAGAAAGAGGGGTTGAAACCCCAAGCAATTGGAAAAAGTGGTCGGCAATCATTGAGCTATTTTCTTCTTCTATCTTGCATTCAACTCCATTAATGCCCATCAAGAAGGGAATAGCATCCTTAGATTGTTTCATTTTTAGGAAAGCACACATCTCTTTAGTAGGTTTCTGAGCCTTACCAGCCCACCACTCTTTAAAGTATACCTCTAGATTTTTTCTTTGAATTTCTTCCTCCTATCTCAACAATCCTCTAATTTTTTGTAGCCCCGTATGGTATTGAGAGTAACCTTTGTTCACTTCCTCCTCAAGATGCCTTAGCCTTTGATAGAGATTCTCTCTTTGCATGCGACAAACATTTTGTTGCATCTTCTGGGTCCTGACTAGGATATGTTGAGTCTTCATAACCACGATCCTCCAACTTTTGGCCGGTGATGAGAGATTGGCAAAGGCCGAGTTCCAAGCCTTAGTAATCTCCTATTGGACGGAGGGGAAGGAGAAAGACATGAAGTTAGCGTGAAACCACGGTGCTCTCTTCACGTTGATGAGAGGCTTGAAGGTGAGAATAATTGGGTAGTGATCCGAGATGGTAATGTCCGTATGTTGGGATATGGAGGGTTGGCCCCACTTGCAGGTTAATTTGTGTGAAATGTAGCTACTCACGAGCCTCACTTTTCTCAAATCGTTCCTCGATTGGAGGTTTAACCAAGAGAAACTAGTCTTGTCTTAACCTCAACCAGATCTAGGTGGAGTTTGATATTATCCCAAGCATCTTTTTCTTGACCATCAATGATTCTCCCCCTCTTTGCCCATTAGTTGAAAGGATCCTCCACCATGTTGAAATCCCCACAAAGCACAATGTCGTGGGAAAGAGAGACCAAAGAACCCGAGGTTGCAATCCCCTCCATCTCCCAGTTGGGAGCATACATGTAAAGAATGGTGAAATGCAAGGGGTCTTTGAAGGACAGAACAATCCAATGATGATTTTGATCTTCGAGGGTGTTGAAAAGACTATCAAACCAAATGTTGCTAATTCTGATAGCTACCCCATACATGAGTCAAAGAAATATCTTTTACGCTTTTTTGAAGGTCCTCTCCATCACTTTTGGTCTCTTCAATACAGATGAAGTCCAGGTTTAGGTTATTATCCCGAAACCATTGGCCAATAATAGCCGCCCTTGAGGGGTCAAAAAATCCCCTTACAATTAGCGATATGAAGCTCATTATCGCAGGTTAATTTCTTGGCGGGGAGGAACCTTGTCCTTTTTCTTCTTGTTATTCTCTTCGTCTCTTTGCTTTGAAGTGGATGCATCCACGCAAAGGATCTTGCCCTTGAGGGGGCTCTTCCATGGAATCTCCAATGATTGCTTTTCTTTATGGTCACCTTGTTCAAAAATGAACAATGAACCTTCTTGAGAATTGTAGATCCGTTGATGGACAAAAATGAACAATCAACCTTCGTTGTTAGTGGTGAATCCATTCTCTTTACTAATAGTGTACCCCTCTTGGTTATCTTCTTTACTGGTGGAATCCTCGAGGTTTTCCCTTCATCCTCATCATTCATATTGACTTTATTTCTTTTCATCCTCATCATTCATATTGACTTTATTTCTTTCCGAAAAGACTTGTGAGATGGAAAAAAGCCATGAATTTCTTGAAACGTTCTGATATTGTTCGATTCATATTGTAAGTCTAAAGGGATGTAGAAAACCAATGAGCTTTCTCAATTGTTTTCAAAAACAAATACCATACTTTTCTTACTTTGTCTTTCACTACATTTCGTGAAAATGTGTGCCGAAAGTTTTGATCGTCAATGATGGAAACCACTGATCTTTCCCACATTTCTATTCATTTCTTACTCTTCACACTTTCAGTCATGCTTTGTATGGTCTTTTATGTATCAAATCTTGGATGTATATCTACAAAGAAAAAAATGAGAAGTTTTAGCTCACACCATGTCATCCCAAGCATCATCTACCTCTAGAATTAGCTATCAAATTCAGACCTGCCAATCTTTTACGATGATTAGTATAACAGAAAAGTGCATCTTGGAATTATCATGGGTACATTGGATTTACAACAAAGTTTGATGTAGTAGGGGTGGAAACTCCATGTATGAGTTTTTTTTTATAAATAAAGCAAGTTCGACTATAGCCTACTCTCCCGGATTTGAATTAATTAAAAGAAAAGTACAAGAGAAGGGGACTAGTGCCCACGGGATCCTCCGAATCCCATAGAGCGGGAGTAGGTTTTATAGAGTTTAGATGGAATTACAAAGAAGGTTAAGCACCCTCTCATCACGCTCATGCAGGGCCCACATGGGGTTAAGCGTGCTGTTGATCAAAAGGAGTACTTGATGATGCCTAAAAAGGGGGGGATTTCTTACAATTAGTGATCCTTTTGCCAAGGAGGAACAGTGAATTCTCCATCGACCACTCTATGGGGAAGATACCAAAGTTTCGAGCATATCCTTCTCGCCATATCTTCCATAGGACCTCCCCTCTGAAGGCGTTCCAGAGAGTCGTGGAGCGACCGCTCGCTTCTCCGAGTAGAGTTGGCTTCCAACTGATATGTTTCTGAAGTCTAATTTTCATTTCAATAATGTGCCAAAGCCTTCATGGTAGGCTTGCAAAGCTTACATGAAGTTATAGAGGAGTTTGATAAACCTCGCATCCCCATCATGTGGAGCCCACTTGGTTTTAAGCTTATTGTTGACAGACTGTAGCTCCTTGTGATGTCTGAAGGGGGGGGGAGGGGGTTTCTTATAGTTAGCAATTCTTTTACCGAGAAGGAATAGGGACTTCTTGATTGAACACTCCTTGGGGGTATTGCCAAACTTGTGAGCACATCTTTCCCACCAAATCTTCCAAAGGATCTCTCCCCTTATCGCATTCTACAACTTCGCAGAGCAACCGATCGCTTCACCAATGAGGGCTTGCTTCCAATTGATGTGTTCTTGGAGTCCCAAAGAATGACCAAGAACCCTCCATAACGGAAGGGATTTAGGGCAAGCAAAGAATAGGTGACCAATTTCCTCTTTGCTACGACAACATCGCTTGCTCCAGGGCGGAACACCACAGATCTTGTTAGCCATATTCCACGGTGTAAAATTTTCCATAGGAGGACTGACTTTTTGTTTTCAATGAGAGGGTGCCAGATAGAAATAAATTTCATATCCCATCGAAGTCCCGTCTAGTTGAGACACCATTTCTTGTTGAGACTGATGTGAATGTCATTGCAAGCTTCGACATATGGAATCTTGGAGAGGCAATTACCATTATACCATTTAAGGCCCATTAGGTTCGGAGAGTCCTATCCCATAAGTAGTCGGATTTTAGAGTGGTCCCACGCATGGCGTCTGCTCAATAAAACATTCCATTCCTCGTACGTGACTGCAGCAGTAGGGTCAAGGTTCTCAAAGTCCACCCATCTGTTTGTGTCCTGTTTCCAGAGGTGCTTCCATTGTTTGAATCCCTTATTCCAGAGTCTCTTGGCACTTAAGACATTCCAAGGCTCCACGTTTCTCATGCCTTGAATCCAGAACCAAATAGAGTCATTTTGTCTTATACCTGCAGCCCACTTTCAATCTTCACTGATTCTGATGTGAGGTTTGAATCTATTCCAACTCAACCACAAGGATCTTACCAGGATCGATCCTTTGGGTGAGACCGGAATCGAAGAGAATAAGAAGGTGAGGATGTCGAGGTTTTTCCATCCAGGGTAGCCTACCAAAGTAATCGTGTTCCTGTTTCTAAAAACTAATGTGGCCGATGGGTTGGAATGTCAATGTCCGTAAATCATTATTAGTGATATGAGTTTAGAGAATCATTTTTATCGATTGGATAGTTGACATGAAGCATGATAATGAAGTATTAGAAAATCACATTTGCGAAGAGAGGTTACTTTTTTTTGTGTATTTGGTGTTTTGAAGGAAACACTACATACGAGCTTTTTTTTCAGGTCTCATCATTTTAGGATGAGGGCGTTATTCAGAATCGTGAAGGCTTCCGTTGGGGGCTCCATTGCAAAGGGAAAAATCTAAGTGATCAAGGTGAGATCGAACGCAAGGTTGTATGTGGCGGCCAAATTTTGACAAGTATCCTGTAGCCACATTTGACATAGTCCCACTTATGGATAGCTAAGTTTAGCGACATTTAGGGGAGATCCAGTCTCATACAAGCTGAGAAGAAATTATACTTGTCTTACGGAACATTGTGAAACCCCTCTCCATCAGAGAAAGAGTGATTTTGAACAAAGACTTGTTGAGATATGTTCCTTGATAAATTTCATCTACTTCACACAAGTCAACTCGAGAAGCAACAAATTAAAAAGAAATATCTTGAAAAGTTTGACAACATGTGAATGGTATTTGCCCACTCGTAGGTGAAAAGAAGACTTTTTTTCCCAAAAAGAAACACCTTAAGTAATGGATTTTCTTGCTCAATAAATTCTTTCAAAGAAAACACAATTACACCAGTTGTAATCGAGTTGTCATCTTGTCTATCGCCTGTTTTGTGGAATATGGGACATCTCGCAGATACTATGCCCAATCACTTGTATAATTGCACTTTCAAAGTTAAAGCTTGGAAGAGTAGGCTTATGCTTAACCTCCATTAAAAAAAAAATCTTGAAAGAAAACGCACCATATATAGCGATAGTGACAACATTTGGAGGAGTAGGCTTTGGCTTAACCTCCATAAAAAAAAGAATCTTGAAAGAAAACGCACCATATATAGCGATAGTGACAACATTTATATTTAGTTTTATAGTAAGTGATCAAATATATCCATCATTGACATCCGCTAATATAGTTGGTGAAACAAATAGCCGTTAAATTTGACAAACAACTTCCGTTTACTTTCTTAATAGGAGTGCCTAACATCTTGGAGAACTTGAGGCTGGATGGAATATGAAGAGGAATTGCATCAAAAGCTTAAGAAAACGCTTGAAAAATCGTAAATTTGAATTTGGACTTTCTTTTTTCAAACTTCAAATATATTAACAAAGAGGAAATGCAAACAAGATAAGGGAGATACAAAGAAGGCCATAGTCCTTGTTGCTTTGAGAATGGGAAAACTATCGGGAAATGTGAAGACGCTTAATAACGATTGGATATTTTTTTTAATAAAATAAAGGAAGTTCGGCTTTAACCTACTCTCTCGGACTTGAATTAATTAAAAGAAATGTACAAGAGACGAGGACTAGTGCCCACGAGACCCCCCGAATCCCACAGAGCGGGGGTAGCTTTTACAGAGTTTAGATGACATTACGAAGAAAGTTAATCACCCTCTTCACCCTCATATGGGGCCCACTTGGGTTTAAGCTTGTTGTTGATCAAAAGGAGCACTTGATGATGCCTGAAGGGAGGGGATTTCTTATAGTTAATGATCTTTTTGCCAAGGAGGAACAATGATTTTTCGATCGACCACTCTTTGGGGGTGTCACCAAAGTAAAAAGTGCATCTTTCCTGCCAGATTCTCCATAGGACCTCTCCTGTGATGGTGTTCAAGAGAGTTTCGGATCAGCCTATCGCTTCTCCCAGCAAAGCTGGCTTCCAAATGATATGTTTTTGAAGACTAGTTTTCTTTCCGACAATCTGCCAGAGCTTTTGGAGTTGGGACATGTAAAGAAGATGTGAGAAACATCTTTGATAGACTAGTAGGAGTGTTTGCACTAAGGAGGTATCCCATGATTGGATTTCTTCATGTGGGAGCCATTTGCTTTTAGCTTTGTGCAAAAACTCTATAGTGCTTGAAGGGGGAGCTCTTGGTGTTTCTTATCCTTCGAGCGAAAAGTCAAGAGAAGAATCAACCAGACATTTTTAACATGGGCTGGCAAAGTTAGTAGAGCAACTCTCCATATTTTCTAGATGGATATCTTGTTTGGTCGGGTCCCAAAGAGAAGAGAAGCAACCAATCGCCTTGTTTCCAGTGCAGACTAACAAACTTAAGATGTTTTTTTTTTAATATAAAGGAAGTTCGGCATTAGCCTACTAACAAACTTAAGATGTTCATCGACTCGTGTCCAGGTGACTTAAATTCTAGGGCGCAATAGAAACCTCGTATTGCTTATGGAATTTTTTAAACCATGATGAAACTCCGAAACTTTTGGCAGCTTTCACATTGGCCCACAAGCAACAAATTAAAAAGAAATACCTCTAAAAACGTTTGACAACACGAGCATGGTATTTGTGGATGAAATAGGCAATTTATGTAATGGAGTTTGTTATTACATGAAATTTGCTGGAAACAAAATGCACCATATATAGAGAGAGAACGATAGCACATATATTTAGAGAACATAGCTGCTGGAACAACTAAAAGTTAAATTTTACAAAAAATTTCCAAACTACGTTTCTTAAAGTAAGAGTTTGTAACATCCTAGAAGGCCTTGAGATTACATGGAACATGAAGAGCGATATGCAGTGAAGGCTTGCGAAAATGCTTGAAATCTCTTAAATCTTATTTGAACATGTCTTTTTTCTTTTTTTTTTTCTTAACCATCTTCAATTATATTAACAAAAAGAGGCCTTATCCCTAGCGAGTTACTAAGAAAGACTAAAAATTTTTATGATGACTTCACCATCTTCCTGTAAAAGCCATTTGCATTTAATCACTTTCTACTTCGAAGGATCACAAACACAAAGAGCTTCTCTCCCTTGGATCATAGAGTCTTTGTACCTAGAGATATTCAATGTTGATGCTTCACAACATTATTTCCTATTTTATAGTATTTCGTGGCTGAGGAAATAGTGAGCGGCAATTTCGTTTTTTGATGATCCATGCAATTTGACAAAGGTCTTTGATTGAGATTTCATTGATTCCCACATTCAAAATAATGCAACATAAATTTACTCTATCTTCTTCATGGTCTAACATGATTTATTTGCAAATTTGATTCTTTGGGATAGGTGAAGTTGTATCAAGCAGAGGTTGCCCCATGCTTTTTACTTTTTCTCATCTCATATGATTTAGGGATAGATTTTGAAACAAAGGTTACCCTGCCTTGCCCATCCAAACTCTTCAAGGAAAACATTGGTCTTCAAAAATTTAGGGGAAATTTTCAGGTTCTTAAAGGTTTTCATTTTTCAATTAAGGAGTTTATCCTTGCCCATATGAGAAAAAAAGGGGTTTGGTTCTACACTCATCGTGGACGAATTATGTCCCCTAATTTTTTTAATCCTTTCTTAAATCTTTTTTCGAGAAGAAAAAACTGTAGATGCAAAGGACTACGAAATAAAGAAAAATATTCCGCCTACAAAGCCCTCCCACATTCAAACCTCGTTAAGTGCTAAATCTTCCAAATCTATAGAAACTATTGTGAGTTGTATAGGGTGTTCAAAGAAGTTGTAAACATTTTAACATCCTTGATCACATTTATAAACGTGATTAAAGTGATAAAAATAATGTACGAAGATGAGTAGAATACGAGAATGAAGAATTAGAGGTTCCTAACAATTGTTAGAATTATGAAATAAAATTTTCATGAAAGGAATCAACCAAAACGAAAACACCAACTCATAGATAGATTAGATTGGAATTATCTTTTTCGACACCTCCTTGAATTTGGGCCTAAAGCGGTCTAACAGATATGGTGTTCACTCTTATAGATGCAGACATTTATGTGTCCAGACTCCCAATGGACAAATAAATAAATAACTCAAGCTCGAGATAAAAAGAAAGAGTTGTGCATTGCAGAGCCCTCAGACTGCAACTGTGATCATTCACTCATTCAATGTACACCAAAACTCCAAATATAGATAATGCATCTTCGTCAACAGAGGTAGTTGCCTTAGTAAAGCACTACCCTAAGAAAAAATGACAATAAAATCTCGAAACTTCATCCTCAATACCAAAATCCCAAATGAGTTACACATGCCATTCGAGAGAGAATCTACACATGTATGCCATTTTTGAATTCTGGCCATGGTAGAGCATACAGCGCATGGTAGAGGATACATATAAGCAACGAATGTGCCATCTATATAAAAATTAAAAAGAGCAATTGACAAAGAAGACTCAAAAAAACATTTTGCCTTGCTACCAACAGTATCATAAGTACTGCTTCCAAAAGTAATCATTGATGGTGTAAATCCATGGAAGAGCAAACACTAAGTATGCAATGAGTGGAAGGTGCAATAAAATTAGCATCTAAGTATTGAACTCTCCATATAAATATTGCTTCCAACATGTAACCATTGTTGGTGTAGAGTCCACTGTTGATGTATAGTCAATCCATGCAAAGTTGAGAGGTTAGAGCATACATGAAAGTATTGAGTATGTATGAATGGCAAGTGCAATAAAATCAACACAGATTCTAGTTCTTTCATGTAATCAAGATCAAGCAAGTTAGCAAAATTTTCCTTCATGTGTTCCATTCTTTGAGGAAAACTCCTAGGTGTCTATCTGAACATGGATAAAAATGGCTAATTACTAAACTCAAGGAACCTAGCTAGAAGAAGACAATACAGGTTAGCTTGTGCATGGCTTTTACATGTTCGCTTCTTCATGGCCTTTGTGATCCAGATGGATTGAAGAAACTGTGTGGCAATCATGGCCTAAGGCATGAAGTATAACAATAGTCTTCTTAAGTAAGATATTCGTGTGGTTCATCTGTTGTAACATTTTCCTCACCACCCTTGCAAACGAGCAGCTACATGGGACTCTCTTCTCATCCAAAACCAACAACATACTACTCTCCTACCTTATCACTCAGAGATCTCCGCTTTGCTTAAAGTAAAAATTATATTCATACGATTGAGATCGATTGCACTAAAATACATAAAAACATGCATAATAAAGTCCATCATGACATGCAAATGCAACAAGTATTTTTGAACCATTTACAAAACAGATGTTAAGGAGCTCATCCAACCTCTTGCCTATATTTTGAAATTCTTGTCCTTGACACACAACTCTAAACACAAAACTAAAAAATCCCCCCCCCCCCCCCCCCCCCCGAATAGAGTGTGATATGTAGCTGTCAACAAGTACCACTTGGCAACAACATTATTCGGACCGTTGCAATTGCTATCCACTACCATACACATGTAACTTTTCACATCATACTCGAATTCATTATAGAATCCTTATCAAATTTCTTAAGTGAAGAAATGTTAACCATAATCCTACTGTTGCAACTCTTGCCTTCTAGGTTGTCTCATCCACACCTTGGAAAACTCTACTTTCGTACCTCCTTGAACATAGGAGACAACCATATAGTTCTACAGCTCATTCATTCTATCAAAGACTGAGCAATTCATGGAGTTCTATCAGAGGCTCAACTGCTATATTGCTGCCAACATGTAAGTACTTAGCATGTGATGACGGAGGGTATAATATAGACAAATTCAAATAAAGAAATCAACAAAATAGACCTAGAGCATGTTGTTCCTGTACTCCCAACAATACCAAACGTATTGAAGTATCATATCAGTAATGCTGCAAACATGTAAGCACAAAGTATGTGATGAGAATATGTATACATATTCATCTGCACAAAATTTCAAATAGAACAATGGACAAAAAAACACTCAAAGAGCATTTTGTTCCTCTGCTGTCAACAAGACCATATGTATTGGACTCTCCATATTACTATTGTTGCTTTTTATAGAGATAGCAACCTATGGAGTTCTGTCAGAGACTCAAATGTTGTACAACTAAAAACATGCAAGTACTCAGAATGTTATGCATCATGAGCATATCTACACGTATTCACATAAACAAATTCAAATAGAGAAATTGGTAGAATATATTTAGAGCGCTTTGTTCCTCTACTCCCAACAATAGCATAAGCATTGAATTCTTCATATAAGTAATGTTGCCAACATGCAAGCACAGAGTATGTGATGAGCATATGCATACATATTCATTACACAAAATTTCCAATAGAACAATTGACAAAAAACCCTCAGAGAACATTTTGTTCCTCTGTTGCCAACAATGCCATAAGTATTGGATTCTCCATATAACTATTGCTTCCCTTTACATATGGAGTTTGGTATCGGTTCCTATAATCAATTTGGTAAGTATTTCTTCCGATATTATTGGCCTAGTCAAGATGATTCCAAGAGTAATACGCAAAAAAAAAAAAAAAAAAAAAGAAAGCTAAAACATGAAAAAAAGTTCTTCAATAGAAAAGAAGCTAATAAGTCAAATCTCTACATTCAAAATCACTCCAATGGGATAGCTCTTCTTCTTTTTGCATTCATCCACATATCAAATACAATTTTCCAATCAATTGATAAACTTTCATGAGCATCAATAGATAATAACATCAGAGCATCCAACATGTTTAATCGCAATGAAGATCCATGCATATTGTTTATAAAACTTTGCTGTGAAAAACCATGCTCATATGCAGATGTGCTTGCACGGATAACCAAACTCAATTTCCATAGTCTCATCATTTTTAGACATTATCCCACCATGATTTTATCACACTACAAGATCTCCATGAATCATGCATGCTTTTATGTTGTGCGGTTCGATATAGCATTCCAAACCAGATCTTTCCTCTAATTTATGCATTTTCGAATATCAACCATTTGACTATCAACATTTAGCCGATTGATAACTCAATTCAACCACTCTAGAGTCATTTTCTCTCCATCATATGCATTAGGTGGATATGAGGAAGGACTAAATACTTTGAAGACATTATATACAGATATGTCTTCAAAACGTTTATTTAGTAAGTTTAGAGATAAATAATTCTTTTTAACTATATTCAATCGTTTCTACATTATGGGTAAAAAAAAGGGATTTTTTTAGAAAATATTTTTTTATAGAACATCTTGGCATAGGGATTGAAGATTTTTTGAAATTTGTATTTGATTATTACAGGTGATTTTTTAGAATTAAAAAAAAAAGAACACTCTCGTGTCCTGTTTTTGTACAACACTAATGTTAATACAAAAATCAAGATTCATCCTCATCATTTATATTGACTTTATTTCTTTCCCAAAAGCCGTGTGAGATGGAATAAAGCTATGAATGTCTTGAAACGTTCTGATATTGTTCGATTCATATTGTAAGTCTAAAGAGATGTAGAAAACCAATAAGATTTCTGAATTGTGTCCAAGAACAAACATCATACTTCTCTTACTTTGTGTCTTTCACTACATTACATGACAATGTGTGCCCAAAAGTTTGAACGTGAATGATGGAAACCACTGATCTTTTCCACGTTTCTATTCGTTTCTTACTCTCCACCCTTTCATTCATGCTTTGTATGGTCCTTTACGTATCAAAAGAAAAAGATATATCTACAAAGAAAAAGATGAGAAGTTTAATTAGGTCACACCATGTCATCCCAAGCATCATTTACCTCTAGAATTAGCTACCAAATTCATACCTTCCAATCAGTTAGGATGACTAGTATAGCAAAAAAGCGCATCTTGAACTCATCATGGATACATTTGATTTACAACAAACTTTGGTGTTATAGGGGGTGCAAACTCCATATATGAGTTGGAATGGCAGTGTCCGTAAATCGTTATTAGTGGTATGAGTTTGGAGAATCATGTTTATCGATTGGATAGTTGACGTGAAGCATGATAGCGAGAGTAATATAAAATCACATTTGCGGAGAGGTTAGTTTTTTGTGTGTTTGGTGTTTTGGAGGAAATACTACATAAGAGCTTTTTTTTCAGGTCTCATCATTTTAGGATTAGGGTGTTATTGAGAATCGTGAAGGCTTCCCTTGGGGGTTCCATCGCAAAGGAAAAATTCATAGTGATCAATGTGAGATGGAACGGAAGATTGTATGTGGTGGCCAGATTTGACAAGTATCTTGTAGCCACATTTGGCATAGCCCCACTTATGGGTAGCTAAGTTTAGCTACATTTAGGGGAGATCGAGTCTAATACAAAATGAGAAGAAAGAGTATCTTGTAGCCACATTTGACAAGTATCTTGTAGCCACATTTGACAAGTATCTTGTAGCCACATTAGGCATAGCCCCACTTATGGGTAGCTTAGTTTAGCGACATTTAGTGGAACATTGTAAAACCTCTCTCTATCAGAGAAAGAGTGATTTTGAACAAAGACTTGTTGAGAGATGTGTAACCTCTTTTGTCAATTACCATCAGTCTAGTTGTCAGATCTGTAATGTCGGATAAGTGACTTTGCCATTTAGACCCTTTTGTCAGAGAGCTTGTCAGCAAACCATGTGCAAGCACCTAACATCTTGATAGTCATTAATGCCATAGACATTCACCAATTCTATAAATGTAACCATTTTCTCAAATCAATGTAAGGCCAATCTTATGTTCTTATCTGTACACATACTTTCTCTCTACAAGGCGCCATCCTCATAGCTCGCTGTACTTTCGATTTTTACAAGTTGTATCCGAGCAGTGTTGCCGCTACAAGGATACATTGGTAATGGCATTCCTGCCTCGTGGGAGAAGTAGCATACTTCGTGACCATTGATAATGGATGCAACTCGAAGCACTCGCCACCGCGCCATAGTATTGCTTAAAAGTTACAGAGGTGTCCTCAGCGATACCACGAACAGCTGTGCCATTGGGCATCTTGATCAAAGAATCCTGCTCTACAGAAGAAGGCGCTATGGCATGCATGGCCGAGAATTCAATCGAAGACCTGCGGGGATGGTTCTCTGCAAAAAGCGCCCTGCCGAAGGACATGGAGGTGCAGGAGCTCAATGAAGATATCAGAGCTGCATACGGATTAAGGGGCATCCATTGGCCATTGTAACACACTTGAAGGCCTGGAACTTCATCGTTCTGAATAAGTATTGAGAGACCACCGGGGTCAAAATGCGCAGCGATTCCAAGAGTTAGATCTCGCTGTGGACATGGAGGATAGAAGTTGACTCTCACAGAGAGTGTCACATTGTCTTCGAAGCTATGGTGCAGTGCCTCAAGAGCTACACCAGTGATGTAGAGATGACATACAACAGCCGTTCTGCCAGTTTGCTCAGGTGCTGGGTATATTCTTCAAGCCTCTCTCAAGTACTCTGATTCTCAGTCCCCCGCCTATAACATACCCATTGGCCACACACACGCAACGCCCAAATACATAGAAGACAGAGACGAAATGTACGCATGTCCGCTTTCTTTCGAATGTTCGATAAGCTATCATAGGATAACGTAGCATCCACTTACATCCAAACTTTGAAGGTATTCGGGTGACTGATTGATTCTTGCTAATTCAATAAATGGGGAAAGGAGATTTGAGGTCTTTTTTTCCACTTAATAGAGATGGAACTATGTGCTAAAGGTGAAGAGTTTGATATTGATGAATACACGTATGATTCTACTAGTATTTAGAATTAGATTATGTGTGGTTAAAGGACAATGATAACTTTACTAAATTTGTAACATGTCATTTCATCAACATCGCTAGGGAGCTATCTTGACACACAAGCAATCATAAGTAAACTTTTTCAAGCCCTAATAGCTGTGTAATCAATCTTAGGCATCTTAGTTTGAGCTAGCTCTCATTGTTTACAGTATTTACATTTTGGTTTAAAATAAAAAGGATTAGACATTAGCTAGGCATAAACAAGCCTATGGTAAGATCTTCCCAATCTTTTTCCAAATGTGCCAAAGGATATGCTAAGTCAAAGCATCCAAGAAAAATTAACAGCAATTGGGTCTATTGCTCAACAACTAAGTCAACCGACAAATTCTATACGAAAGCTGGACAAGAATGAAGTCAACCTAATATGGTTCTTGACAATATTTAAGGCAAAGTCACCTAGTAACCTAGTATAGTAAATCTTAATCACCATATGTATACAAACCCAATGGAACATAACAAGTCCAATGTCATGTACAAGCTTCTACAAAAGACCCAATGAAGTTCATGTTGGGTGTGTGTAGAAGTGCGAGAGACACATAAGAAGAACACACAAGGAGCACACAGACAAATGATGGATAGCTAGAATAGCTCTCTCTATTGAGGATGAATTGAACTGAAGTAAGAGATGAATAATATCCCTAAGCATAAAGTACCATCACATATGAGTGAATCATGTATGTGGTAACATGGGGAAAAAACCTCTAGCCAACACTAGAGTAAAAAGTGCCCATGTATAGGGAAAAGGTTCACATCAAAGCTACTCAAGGAACACATAAGTGTAACAAAACCCCCCTAGAGTGATTGATGTGAACACATACAGGGAGTGTCAGCCCCCACAAGGTAATAAGCCTAAAGCTCTACGAAAAGCTTAAAAATCATGGAAGAGCTTTGGTGAGTATGTCTACCACATTATCTTGTGTAGGCATATATACTCACCAAAGCTCTGCGAAAAGCTTCAAAATCATGGAAGAGCTTTGGTGAGTATATCTACCATAATGTGAGTATGCCTACACATTATCTTGTGTAGGCATAGTGATAATGCACCTCAATATGTTTGGCATGTGCATGAAACACTGGGTTTTTTGCAACAGCCAATGCACTCTGAATATCAATGAGAATATGCATACTAGCATCAATCTCCATGCAAAGATCCATCAATAGGTGTCCCAACCATATACACTCCACTATAGATATGAAAACTTCCCTCTACTCAGCTTCACAACTCGATGTTGCCATTGTAGGTTGCTTCTTACTGAACCAAGATATGCGTGAGTTTCCAAGGAAAAAACAATTTCCACTAGTGGACATGTGAGTATCATAACAAACAGCCCGATCATTATCTGTAAAAGCATGCAAGCATGGCTGAATATCTCTTCCATAAAAGAGACCTAAGATCAAAGTGCCTTTGAGATATCTAAACACACATTTGATGGCTTGCCAATGCTTAGTGCCAGGGCTATGCATGAATCGACTCAACTGGGAAACTGCATACTGTATATCCGGCCTTGTGTTGCATGCATATATAGGACATCCCACAACTTGCTGATAAAGAGAGGTGTCAAATGCATCACGGGAATCCTCAACAAAGAACCTAAGTCCTATCTCAACTAGCATGGAAACTGGCTTGCAATCTTCAAAGTCAAACACTCAAGTAGCTTTTCAACATACTTTGCTTGATGCATAACAAGTCCCCCTCAATGAATACAAACTGGATGTCAAGATAGTAGCTCAAAAGACAAAGATAAGTGACATCAAAAGTATGCTACAAATCAACCATAAGAATGTCAAGTTTTACATCACATGACCCAATCAAGAGTATGTCATCGACATAAAGAACAAGCATTGTAAAATCAACCCCATTTTTTCGTACATAGATTGTGCTTTCAATTGGACTACATGTGAAGCCAAGAGCAATCAAGTGCTTATGGATTTTATCATACCATGCACGTGGAGCTTGCTTGAGACCATACAAGGCTTTATGCAAGTGACAAACCATATATTCTAAGTTTCCCTTTCATAGCAAATCCAGGAGGTTGCTTCACATAGACCTCCTCTTGCAAATCACCATTCAAGAAGGCTATTTTTATGTCGAACTGAAGCACTTTCCAACCTTGATGGGTAGCTAGCGCAACCACGGTACGAATGGTAGTCATGCATGAAGTAGGTGCAAAAGTTTCCTCATAGTCAATGCCATATTGTTGCATATATCCTTTGGCAACCAATCTAGCTTTGTAGCAATCAATGCTACCATCACACTTTTTCTTAATCTTGTAAACACTTTGTACCAATGACATTTTTTCCTTTTGGCAATTCACATAACTCCCAAGTACCATTCCTATGTATGGAATCCATTTTTGATTACATACCACTTATCCATTGTGGATCATCACATGCATCTTCAAACATAAGTGGCTCTTCATTACATGTTGTTGCAATAAGAGCATAATCCACAAAATTACTTGATGCATGGTGAGAGCTTGATCTTGTTCTACCAAGCAAAGGTGCACTCAATTTGCTATCCTGCAAAGTTTGTTTCAACCACTTTGGCATAGTTTGTGCACTCCTGATAGACATGCATTCATTATGTAATACATCATCAACATGTATATCATGCATGGGCTGAATTTCATGCTCATTTTTAGCCATATTTTGATGCAAATGTTCAGCCATATGTTACTCAAAATTTCCAACAGTTCCGAAAATTTTTGGCTGAAAAATTTCACTCGTGTTTGGCTGGAAATTCTCTGCATTTTTAGGTCTATTTTGATGGAACTTTTTGGCCCTTTGAGCCTCAGTTGGCTGATCTACATGGCCATAGTCAAGCACACCATTTTGGAACAAAGGCATGAGTGTATCAAACACAGCTTGTGAGCTAGCTATTGGCTTTTTTTTTCATTCAAGTAGAGGGAAAACTGAATTTTCAGCGAATACCATATCTCGACTCACAATAGTAAGGGATATCGAGTGATATCCCTTACTTTCAGCATTATAACCAACAAATATACATTTCTTTGCCTTGTCATCAAGTTTGTGACGTTGTTGTGATGGCACAAGAGCATATGCCAACCAACCAAATACGTGCATATGAATAACCATAGGCTTATGTCCATCCCAATCCTCATAAGGAGTGACAACTCTCAATGCTTCTGTAGGGCAATGATTCAACACATAGTTTGCACACATGACCGCTTCCATCCAAAATGTATCACGAAGGTGCTTTCCTTTAACCATACATCGTGCCATTTCAAGTAGAGTTCTATTTTTACGCTTGGAAACACCATTTTGTTGAGGTGTATATGGCACCCTACATTGGTGTGAAATACCTCTTTCATGATGAAAATCATTAAACTCATGTGACATGTATTCACCACCATCATCTGTGCATAGTGTCAAAAACTTTTGTGAAGAAAAATTTCAGGCATAGCTAAAAATGCTTTGAAGCAAGAAAATACCTCATTCTTTGCTTTCATAGGATACACCCATGTATGGCGTGTAGCATCATCAATGAAGGTAAAGAAATATACATGCTTCCCAAAAGATGGAGCCTTGACCGGACCACATACATCATTATGAACAAGCTGCAACTTCTTGGTAAACTTCTTGTAGTTTACCAAGAATGAAACCTTCACATGCATTCTTTTCAATGGAATCAAGTGTTAGAAAACCAATAACCATGTCCTTCTTTTGCAAGTAAAGCAAACTCTTGAAGTTTAAGTGACCAAAACAAGCGTGCCAAAGGCAGCCCTGTTGTATGTATCCATGCGATACAAACCATTACATAATGTACCAGACATCACGATAATATCACCATTTCTGAAATGAACCATAAACTTATCATCAATGAAGTGTATATGAAGTCCAACTTTGGTAATCAACAGAACTAAAATTAAGTTCTTCTTGATACTGGGCATGTAGAATGCATTTTTCAAGAGAATCACATCTTCATTTGAAGTCGTAAGCTTAATTTCTCCTACTCCAATGATAAGATAAGAGGCATTGTTTGCACACACCAGATGTCCTCCTTTCGGTGCATCTTTCAAAGATGCAAAAGACCTTTAGCATGAAGTGATGTGCTTTGAAGCACCACTATCAAAGAACCAATCCATTTCAGCCTCACTCACAACCATACATTTAGAATGCAAAGACATGTAACAACATATGCCCAAAAATCGTGAGCCATGTTGGCTTCATCATTCTTTGCATTTACTGAATTTTCAGCAATAGACATGCTAGATTCCTTCTTCTTTTCATTGCTCTTAGCAAGCTTTCTACACTCATCATTAGTATGAATAGCCTTTCGGAAATATTTGCATCTCTTATTCTTTTGCAAGTCAAGTTCATCATTAGAGGAATGAGTGGAAGAGGAAGGTTGAGGATTTGGTTTGGATGAACCAAAAGCTGAACCATACTTGCCTTTCTCCTTTTGTGAAATAGCAAGTGCTTGTGTTCCCTCAATCAAACCACTCCTATTCACTCTAGATTGCTCTTCTTGCAAAATAAGAGACACAACCTCATCAAACGCATACATATTTGGATTCCCTTTTGCAACCAAATGGATTGTAGTAGCAAAGCTTTGAAAAGATTTTGGTAATCCTTTCAACGATGTAGAAATGAGTGATGCATCTGGAATAAACTCATCTATGTTTGTCAATTTCTCATTCAATTCATTGATGCGTGTCACATACACATCCACCGAATCATTTTTATCTATACATACATCCCCAAGTTACATCCTCAAGTATGCAACATGTGCTTCATTACACATGGCATATAAAGAAGCAAGAGTGTCCCATGCCTGTTTTGATGTAGAACATGATCGAATGTGTGGAACTATATGATGCTTCACAGAAAGCGCAATCAATGCATGAGCTTGAGCATCTTTTCCATCCCATCAATATTGCTCCTGTGTAGGTGGAGAAGGAGAAACCACTATACATGAAGAAGAAGCTCCATCTGTGATAGTAGACTGTGAAGTAGAAGAACTTGCACGTCTTCAATCTACATCTACTAGTATGTTCCAAAATTATTTTGCAACAAGAACATGCTTCATCATGTAAGACCACATCGGATAGTTGGTCCCATCAAGCTTATCTTCATCTTGAAGCATGCGAAACAAGTCATTGCTGCCCCCCATTTCACTAAAAAACAAGAATGTGATAAAAATCTTTAGTTCAACGAAAGCAGAAATGAATGCTGGAATTTTTGCTCACAAATTGTCACTCTGATGGTGATTCTCACTGCATGAATGGCTTCAAAATGGGAGTAAAACCTCAGTGCAACTCAGTGCAATTGATGGAAATGTTTCTTGGATGCTGAAATTCATTATTCTATGCTCGGGAGTTGATTTGCACTGTTCAAAGTGTGTGCTCACCACAACGCAAAAAACTGAAACTTGAGAAGGAGCTGAACCTACTTTGATACCATTGTTGGGTGTTTGTAGAAGTGAAAGAGACACACAAGAAGCACACACAAGGAGTAGAAATGCAACAAGATACACAAAGAAGATGGATGGCTAGAATAGCTCTCTCTATTAACGATGAACTAAACTAAAGTAAGAGTTGAATAATATCCCGAAGTACAAAGTACCACCACATATGAGTGAATCAGGTATGTGGTAACATGGGGAAAAGACCTCTAGCCAGCACTAGAGTAAAAAGTACCCATGTATAGGGAAAAGGTTCACATCAAAGCTATTCGAGGAACACATAAGTGTAACAGTTCACACTCACCCAATGTGGTAGATCAAATCCCAAGAGGTAATACAATGTGGTAAAACAAACCCAATGAGGTAGTCTAATATGGCACACTAAATCTCCCAATGTAAATGTCTAATGTGACATGCCCAATGTGGCAACCAACTATGTACAACCAGTGTTTCCAATGCTTGGAAAAAGGGGGTGAATTTAACCTCTTTTGTCAATTACCATAAGTCTAGTTGTTAGATCTGTAATGTCAAATAATTGACTTTGCCATTTAGACCCTTTTGTTAGAGAGCTTGTCAATAAACCATGTACAACCACTTCCTGACTTCTTGATGATCATTAACACCATAGGCATTCAACAATTCTATAAATGTAAACATTTTCTCAAATCAATGTAAGTTGAGGGTTGTGCTCCAAGCTTCTTCTTCTTCCTTGTGTTGTTTGTGTCCTTCCGCATACCTCAAACTCCAACAAAATGCTTGAAATCTCTTAAATCCTATTTGAACATGTCGTTTGTTTTTTTCCTTAACCACCTTCAATTACATTAATAAAAAGGAGAGTACAATAGAAAGGAAGGAGTTACAAAGAAGGCCACAGGCCTTATCCCTATATGGGGGGAATTACTAAGAAAAGCTAAATAGCTTTATGATGACTTGATCGCCTTGTTGTAAAAAGCCATTTGCATTTAATCACTTTCTAGTTTGAAGGATTACCAACACAAAGATCTCCCCTCCCTTGGAGCATAGAGTCTTTGTACCTGGACTTTTTAAATGTTGTTAAATACATTTATTTAATGTTTACCTTCGGTGAAAATACCCACATTCCTCAAAGACAACTTATAGAAGTATATTTTATTTGTATATGGGCATTCAAGTGAAAGGGAATGTGAAAAGTAATGTGAAAGTGAAAGGGAATGTGAAAAGTAATGTGAAAGGTTGGTTGAAGGAATTCTAGATTCTCCAAAGAAGGTGCAGCCCACGTGAGAAAAATGAGGAAAGGAATATGAAAGGAGATGAAATGTAAACGGAATATTTTAGGCACGAGGAAGAAATAAGTTGTAAAAACACTGAAGAGAGTAGTTAGAAAAGCAGATAGACGTGTTAAGTGATGTGAGAGAATTCAAAAAAGTGAAAAGTCAATGCATGAGTACAATGCACACACGATTGCCTTTTAAAGAGTTAGTGGTCCACAACCAACGAAAGTAAACGAAAAATTTTGACTTCTTCCACATACATCGATAAGTGAAACACACGCGCATGCAACTTTACACATGTATACTTACGTACCTGCAAACATATCACATACATCTTGATATTTGCCTATCATTCATTTAAGAGAATCATTCGTGATTAGTGGTTAGTGTTTCACAACATTATTTCCTATTTTATGGTATTTCTAGGTGGTAGATACAACATATTTATAAACAACATAGTTATAATTAGAGGTTCGTGGCTGAGGAAATAGTGAGTGGAAAAGTCATATATCATGAATTTCGCTTTTTGATGATCCGTGTAGTTTGACAAAGATCTTTGGTTGAAATTTGCACCCACAGATTTGTGTTGAAGTGGATTTTAATCAAATTCCTTCCACCAAAATCAACATTGACATTGGTGAAGGATCCCCTCTTGAACAGGAAGTAGACTTCAAAAATTTACCTAATGCTTGCTTTCATTGTGGGGCGCAAGGCCATAGGATCAAAGAATTCTCTCTAAGGAGGAATTTGGCGAGAAGAGAATAAGGAAAATGCTCATGGGAACTTGCAAGCTTCAGATGACAAAATCGATATGAACCTTGTAGATAAATCCCTAGATCTAGAACGAGAAGAGGTTAAAGGAACTCGATTCGAGCAACATAGTTGAGAGGAATTCATGGATCTAAAAGAAAAAACGAGAAGAAGTCCCAAAAATAGGGTACACATCAAGGCCCAATCACTCAATCCCTACAACCAACAATGTTTTTTGTAATTTAGAAAAGGAGCTCAATATGCTTGACTACCCAGTTGAATGGAAACAAGAGTTGAACAAAGAAGAAACCTCAGAGACTCCTACCACAAGGAAACAAGGTCATCAAGAAAAGGCCTCCTTGAGCAATGAAGGTGGTCTTAGCTCGGTAAAAGAAGAAGACCCCAATAGTGAAAGTTCCATCATTGACTCCATGCTACTGGGTCACGATGTAGATTCCTTGGTTGCGTTGGTGTCTGAGAAAGGTAAATTACCTACGGATTCCCATGGAAGAGCCCCCTCAAAGGAAGTCTCATGTGCCAAGATCCCTCAACCTCTAGAAAAAAAGAGGAAGATAAAAACAGGAAGAAGAGGTCAAAATCCCTAACCAAGAAAGATGCATCTCGTCATAAATGATTGCTATTTTGTAAAACATTCGAGGGTTTTCTAACCCATCAAGAGGGACCGTGTTTGGTCAATGGATTCGAGACAACAATGTCAACCCATATTTTATTTTTCTTCAAGAGATCAAAGCTCAAACAATTGATTTGCAAAAGACATTAAAGTGCATCTATACATCTCACATAGCACCAACAGGGGAATGGTGGTGTAGTGATTGGCATGAGACCAAATTGGCCTCCCTTCTTGGCAGGTACTATTTTGGATCAAAATCATCAATGGATTTTTGCTTCTTTTAAGGGACCTCTTATGCTCACTATTGCCTTGGTTTATGCTCCTAACCTTGACTCGAAAACAATGGATGTTTGAAACTCTTTAGACTCTCTTCCATTGGAGAGCATCCTATGTGGGTACTTTAATATGGTTGAATTCTTATCAGATAGGTGGGACCAAATGGGACAAGTTATTGGTGGAATTGAGAAAGATGCTAGGAACCAGGGGTGGAAGTCAAAGATATTTATGGTTTCTCTTTGTCAAACCCTCCAACTGGGAAAATATTTGGGGAAATCTAGACTATATAGAAGCTTTATCTCCTAGAACATCATTGACAAACACGGTCCTTCATCCCTTTTGCAATGTGTGGACCTAGTTCTATCTGACCACTACCCCACTGATTCTCACCTTCAAACCTCATCTTAGGCACAAAAAGGCCCCTTGGTTTCATGTTGTCCCCTCAATCTTCTCCCTCCCTTCCATTCAACAAGTGATCTCTTTTATATGGAGTGAGTTCTTTAGATGTTTTCCCTATCCGGCTAAGTGCTAGAAGATGGCACTAAAGCGGTCCCAAGTTATTCTCATTAGGGACCAAAAAGAAATATTTAATATTCAATGGATGAGAAGGGAAAATCTTTCCATCGGCTTTGGCATTTGGAGATGGAAGTCAATAATCCTATCCTCCAATCGGGACACTAGAAAATTAGAAGCAAACTAAGATACTAAGAGAAAATTCAAAGAAGGAACGTGAATTATTTTTTTAAAGATTGGTGGGCAAGAAAAGCACACAAAGTGACGAAAGAGATTTGTAAGCTATTAAAGAAGAAACAAATCAAGGAAGAGGTCTATTTCCTGGTAGATAACAATAGGGGGGAACGCACGTCGATGGAAGAGAATATGGAGTTAATTACCAACCACTTCACTTGGGGGTGTTTATGCCGCTCACTTCTTAGAGGCACGATTGCATGGCTGCCATCGCAAGAGTCAGATAAAAGAAGATTCCCAAAAACATTGTGCATCCTCTCGACTCTCCAAGCACCATGAGAGAGATTTTAGACGTTATAGATGCTCTCCCTAGTGGTAAAAGCCCAAGTCCTACCATGGTCTTACTAATGACTTCTTCAAGAATTTCAAGAATGACGTAGTTAAAGCCCTACTTATGGTTTGGTAGGAGGCCCTATGCTTCCACACTTTACCTAACTTTTTCAATGAAGGGGTTATTAAACTCATTCACAAAAAAGAGAAAAACATAAAATTGAAAACTGACGGCCCATTACTATGCTACAAATTAGCGATAAGATCTTAACTAAAGGTTCTTGCAAATCACATTACCTTCCATGTTCGTTCGTGGATCAATGAGGACCAAAAGATATTCATCAAGGGAAGATCCATCTTGGAGGTAATTATTGATGAGTGGGAAGGTCTGGACTTTACTAAGAAGTCTTCCCAAGATATCCTCTTAATCAATATCCATACTGACAAAGCATATGATCGCGTGGAGTGGGACTTCATTCTACGATCCCAAAAAGATATAGGTTGTGGACCCAAATTCATCAAAATTATCTCTATGCTTATGGGGAATGCCTCAACTCAAATTGATATCAATGGTCAGATCTCTGAGGAAATCAAGTTGAAACACTCTATTAGACAAGGTTGTCCTCTAACTCCTCTTCTTTTTGCCATTGCCACTGATGGCCTCAACTGTTTGGTTAGCCATGAAGCCCTTCTTGGGTAGATCTAAGGCCTTTGTCTCCCTCATAGTTAGAATTAGATGCAAATGACACTCTTCACCAATGACACAAATGCTTTTGTGCATAACGATCCCAATAGTATCAATATCTTATATCATTATCTGAATGTTTTTTTTTGTGTTGCATCCAGATCTAAAATAAATCACTACAAAACCACTTTCAAGGGTATCTTGGGGTGCTCCTTGCAATTCTTGACTAATCAAGGATGTAAAGAAATAAACAATGGACAAATTTCTCAACTCTTTGGTATCCTGATGGGTCTTGATTTGTGAGCATTGGAATTGGGCTTTAGACAAATTGGATACAAAATTTGCCTACTAGAAGGGCATGCAGCTAACTTGGCGTAGGCTATGGTGATCAACACCTTCCTCACCTCTTCCATTATCTTATTTCTCACATGTTGGAGACTGAAAGACAAAGAATTAGCAAAGTTGGAAAGTACATGTAGAAGTTTCCTCTAGATTGATGATCTCAACAAGACGGGCACAACCAAGATCAAATGGGCCTTTTGTGCTGCCCAAAAAGAGTTTGGTGATTTGAGAATTCTGAATGTGGGGTGTATGGCAGATAAATTGGATGCCAAATGGCTTCTCAAAGCTTGGTGCAATGTGGAAGCTTCTTGGTCAAAACTAATTCTTAGAGACAAATCCTCTCTTACACTTCAAGGAATCCCTAGGTGGAAGGATCTTGATCTTCTCACCTTGTTTTTTGTCACTGTCTAATGACTCGAAAAGATTACATTAGAAGAATTGATTTTGATGATTGCTTCCTTCACAGGTAGAGAATCAACTCTTGGGACAACTCAAAGACTCATCTTCTTCTTGAAATTGAACCCCCCCCCCCCCCCCTGATTGAAGGGTTAAGATGGACGAATGGTAACAAATTAGACAACATTTTGAGGATACATGAGCACTTTGACTTGCATATCTCCCTTAATAGGGCTTGGTGTCATATCTAGTCTAGTATCAGATGGCAAGCCGTGTGCGATGACCTGTGGCACCCTCTCATTGAAAACAAAAAAATTGTTCTTATGTGGCGAATCCTTGATCATGGTATCTAGACCAATGCCAAAGCCAATAAAATATGTGGACCCCCTCACTTATGTAAGCATTGCATGTGTGGTAGAGAGGACCCTAGTCATCTCTTCTTCTCGTGCCCTAAAAGCATCCGGATCTGGTAGTCTCTCACCACAATTTTGAGCTTAACAAGACCAATCAGCCCAAAACAAGCACGACTTTAAGAAACAATTGGCTGCTCTTCTGCTCTATGGAATTCCATTAGAGGGGAAGCACTCTAGCAGATATGAGAAGAAAGGTGTGTGATCAAGTTTGATGGTCATCTGAAAGAGTGGTCAATTGAAAAATCTCCGTACTTGTTAGGTAGAAAAAAATGCAATTATAAAATGTCTCTGCCTTTCAGACACCATAGAATGTTTGTCTTAAAGAACAACAAGATTAAACGTAAGTGGATCGCTCATGAAGGAGATGAAAAAATCATTAAACTTCTCATCAATTGTCTTTAAAACATTTGTTTCCTATTGAATCTTAGTTATCCTACTTGTTTTTTTCATTACCCCTGTTTTGTGGGATACAGGGGATCCCAAGAGCACTAAAGCCATTCATTGTATATTTGTTGCTTTATTAATTCAAACTTGGGAGATTAAGCTACGGCTGACCTTCCTTTTTAAAAAAAATGCAACATAAATTTATTTTATTTAGTTCATGGTCTAACATAAGTTATTTGCAAATGTGCTTCTTTGAGATAGGGGAAGTTTGTAAAAAGTAGAGGTCGCCCCATGTTTTTCACTTTTTCACATCTCATATGATTTAGGGATAGGATTTTGAGACAAAGGAGACCCTTCCTTGCCCATTCAAACTCTTCAGCGAAAACATTGGTCGTGAAAAATTTAGAGGAAATTTTGAAGTTCTTAGAGGTTTTCATTTTTCAACTAATGAGTTTATCCTCTCCTATATGAGTCGAAAATGGGTTAGGTTCTACACTCTTCGTGGAAGAAGTATTTGTTCCTTGTTTAAATACTCTTTAGAGAAGAAAAAATTGTAGATGCAAAGGATTAGAGAATGAAGAAAAAAATATTCCGCCTACAAAGCCCTCCCGCATTCAACCCTCGTTAGGTACTTAATCTTCCAAATCTATAGAAACTATTGTGAGCTGTATAGAGTGTTCAAAGAAGTTGTAAACATTCTAACATCATTGATCACATTTATAAACGTGAATGGAGTGATGAAAATCATGTACAAGGTTGAGTAGATTACGAAAATGAAGAATTAGAGGTTGCTATCAATTCTTAGAATTGTACGATAAGATCTTCATGAAAGGAATCAATCAAAACGAAAACACCAACTCATAGATTAGATTGGAATTATCTTTTTCAATCCCTCCTTGAAATTTAGGCCTAAAGGGGTCCAACAGACATGGTGTTCACCCCTCTTGCTAAGAAAAGACAAAGAAGTAGAAGGAACATGGGTGGTAGATTTTTTCTAAGTCTTTGGAGAACTTAGAGGTAGGCTCAAACATAAGATCAAGACCAAATTGAAGCCATTTATTTCGCTGGAAAGGAAATTATTTCTTTTTTTAACTGGAGATTTGACAAACACTTACTCTCTCGAGTTTTAACTTTGAAAGAACAACTCTAGAGGTGGATGGACGTAGGAACCCCATATCTCACAAAATAAGAGTTAGACAAGGTTACAATTGGTTTAAACTGGCCAAAACTATTACATGTTCAACCCGAGGATAAAACTCTGAACTTCCACTTCAAAAGATCAAAGACACGATCACTAAAACAACGGAATGTGAACATGAAGAGGAATTTATTATGATAATTGCAAAACACGTACTAAATTTGTATTTACTCCACGTGTTCTATACAGCGGCTTACCTTTTCTCCATGGAGCAGCTTTACACGGACTCCCACAAAAGAAAAACAATCTATCTTTCACGACACTTAATGACCACCACACATACGACAATGATCTCACCAACTCACATTTTTCTCTATGAATAAATGAATTCTCCACGACCGACGAAAGTGAATGAATTGAAGATATTGATTTGACTAAGAGACTTGACTTTGACATTGAGGTAGGCCTCTTGAGACGCATTGTATGAATGCTTGAGATGAAATGAATATTCATCTTCTTCTCGGTCAGGAACAACCGTACATGAAGGGGATAAGATGTCACAATAAGAATAGTTTGTAAAAACTTCGAGTATGAAAGAAAATATGGATTTTTGTGTCTCTCTTAGTAGGAGATGGTGCCAAGAATGGACTTGGATCACATGGGAGTACAAGTTCTCTGAACTATGGCATCTTTTCATTGAGAATAAAAAATGGTCTTCATGTGGTTAATTCTGCACCAAAGAAATTTGTCTAATGTGAAAACTAACAAAAACTATGGAGTCACCTCCCCCCCCTCGCCTGCCCATGGTGAAAATGATGTTTACATGGTAAAGAAGACCTAGGTCACCTTTTTTTCTTATGCCCAAGGAGTTATTGGGTGTAGTACACCCTCAACGATGTTCTTACTCTATCATTTCATAATAATTGCAAACAACCTCTACTATTTGAAGGGATCATCGATTGACGCTTTTGTCACTGGTGAATATGTATGAAAGATTGAGAAAGAAAAATGTGCGGCCAACTTTGACAACCTTGCTAAAGAATGGTCAATTGAAAAGTACTTGAACAATTTGTTGCAAATTACGGTCTTGTGCAAGCTCCAATTGTGAGGCTTGGCACATACACACCTCTCATTGTTTAACTCTTCATCATTTATGCATTTTTTGTAAGCCCAAAATGAAGCTAGGCCTTGAAAATATAAAGCCTACACTCTTAACCTTAGAGTAGAGTGTTGAATTAAAAAGGGAAATTGTATTTATGGCTTATATAAAAGACAAAATATATTTAGAGAGAAGGAATACACAAAAAAATTCATGACTCTATCCATATGGAGTGATGTGGAGCACCAAAAGCCACCCAAGGCAATGGAAGGACAAAGGACCTGAAAGGAAAGGTCAAGAGGTGAGAGAAGATGCAAGGGTAGTGAAAAGTCGCATGCCCATACCTCTTTATATAGAGGTCATTTGAACATGAATCTTTGTGGAGATGACAAGGAGATAATATATGGAAGCATATGTTGGTTAGTTGCTCACCAATGGATATCAGAAGGTACCTCATTTGGATGCTACAAGGCATAAAGGTATTCCACCCGCATACCTTTTCTGTACACAGCCACCATGTGATGGTGATATCTCTCCGTGTACTTATCCATTTAATGCATATGATACCTTCTTCGAAAGCTTATCTCTAATACTCTCTGTAGCTCAAATATCTTTGTTAGATGAGTCTCTAATAGTGATAGGTAACATTTCGTGTGAACCTTAGTTTTTTGCATAACCTGAGTTGACAGGTAATCTATCTTTGAGCAGTTAGTTGTCTGTTCATATGAGCTCCAAATGGAGTTTTATTTAGCTCTTTAGAAAGCTAAACTATGTGAGGAGAAAATTTTAGAGCTATTGGATCTTTGACTTGTGGCAAAATGAGGTTTTAATAAGCATGTGTCTTACAGGGAAGATTCTAGAAGAGGTTCTCTAGCTTCGTCTTTCTCCACATTTTGGTATCAGAGCTTTGGTTGCTGAGCATTGGGAGTGGAGCTGATGGATGCATAAAGAGATCTTAAAGAAGATGCAGAGATGGCAAAGGAAAGGTTGGAGCTATGAGCTCATGGGGTATGCAACACTCATGTGTGTTGGATATGAAGCTTTCATATGTAAGAAATTGTTGTTGCTTTATGTTATTTGAAGTAAGAAAATCTCTTGTCCTACTCTCTATTAAATATGTTGATCATTGATGCATGCTATAAGTAGTAATAATCACTTGGATGAGGACTTATTAGCAGCCTATAGAAGGAGAGAAGATTCAAGCAAAGAATCTTGGATGAGCAACTACATATAGTTGCATATGAGCATTGTATACATGTGCTGATAGTTCACTCAATTGAATGAAGTGCAATTGTTGGTTATGTACATGGATGAAGGTTTAAGACTTTATGTAAGCTTGATGATAGCATTATATGCTCATGCAATGAAGATGCTAATGTATGCATGCATGTGAAGTTTATGCTCAATATGTATGACAATTTTGGAGAGCCATGTGTAGGCTGAATATAAGTTGAATTTGGATTTGATGATTGATGTCTATCATGCAAGAATGTATGCATATGTGGTCATGGCTATATATATATATGGATGTTCCATGATGTATGGATGAGTAATAGGCTATTGTATAAAGCCTATACAAGCTGAAAATTATAGGTCTATGTAGCCATATGAATTGGCAGAAAGAGAGCTGAATATATGCTCTAATGATTGGTGATTTGCATGCATGATTATATGAAATGGTTAGTGTGATATTGAAGCACTAAAGGTTGGTGATGTTCAGCCATAGATGAGCTGAAAGTACATGTGTTTGGATGCCATAACGATTGGTAAGATGCAAGGCTACTATGTATGAAATTTGTGGATGTATCATGTTGTGGATAAAACCCATTGAGGTAAAGTTGCAAAAGCAAATATGTATGCTCATACTAATTTGACTAAATGTGTTTGATTCTTGAGTTGAGAAATAGGTAGTCAACACAATGCTCACATTGGACAAGCCAAAGAAAAGTGGGCAAAGCTTGGAGAAAGGAAGGACACAAAGCTTGGAGCCAAAGCGAAGGAAGGAGCCCAAGCTCAAAGGTTGTCAAACACATAGTGTGTGCACTTGAAGATTGAACCCAAGCTGAAAGGTGGACAAGGTTGAAGCTTAGAATTGAGCTTCCTAAAAAAGGAGTAGAAGACTCCAAAGAAGCACTGCCATGAAGTATTGAAGACTTAACAAGGACTCAAAGACGTTCCCCAAAGTTCAAGGAGCACAAGAAAAGTGCAAGGTAGAAGGTAGAGTCACCCAAGAGAAGTGTGACATGCTGGCTGAAGCAAAGGAAGGTAAAGAAGTGCATTTGCAAAGGTAAGGTCTGATGTAAATTCTTGGAAAAAAAATTCACATTATGTGGTGCTAAGTTCCAAGCATAAATCAAGTGAATGTATTGTGAAAGGTTGAGGCAAGTAAGACCACCCAAGAGGAGTGGCAAGCCTATGGCAAGTAAGACCATTCAAGAGGAATGGCAAGCCTATGTGAGGGAAAGTAAGACCATCCCAAGAGAAATGGCAACCCTTTTAGGTGCATGAGGCACCATTGTTCACATTGAGAATTTATTGTGTTTCTTTTGTAGGTGATGAAGAAAGCTTGGAAGATGTGGAAGCTACAATAATTCACATGAAGAGGAACTCATGAAAGAGTTCATGTATGATCAGCCCATTGTTGATTTTGCAGGTATAAAACAGCCATGAGGAATGAAGCAAAGATTATGAAGCAAGGGGGAGTTAGCTAGCAAGGATTGGAAGATCCAAGAAGAGTCCAAAGAATTCAAAGTGGAGCCAAACCAAATTCAGATTTGGAAGAGTCAAAGAAAGAGCAAGAATAGCCATCAAGGTGAGTTAAAATGACAAGGAAGATCCACCTACAATTGAAGGAGTGTTTAGAAGGCAAGGAGCAGCCATTATGCACAAAAGAAGTCATGAAGACAAGTTCGAAGAAAGCATGACAACCATGACATCGTCAAAAGGAATGCAAAGATTGCACCCAAAGACAAAGTCAAAGATGATCCAAAGACAAAGGAGAATCAAAGAGAAGCATGCAACGAAGAGTGAAGCCATGAAGCCATGAAGCCATGAAGGTAAAGAAGAAGAGAGATTCTCAAAGAGAGGACATCAAAGAGGAAGAGAGTGAGGCAACGAAGATAAGTACGACCAAGGTGATTTCATTTCATTCTATGAGTATGTATGAAGCATGTTCTTGATAGGGATTGAAGAAGAGCTCTCGCAAAGAGCCAAAGAAGAAAGGATGAAGCTAAAGAGAAGCCAAAGAAGCTTGGAAGCAAAGAAGGAAGATCACCAACCTATCAAAGCAAGAGATAACAAGGCAATAGAAGCAAAAGGCAAAGCAGAAGAGGATTGGAGATTAGTATGGACTCCCAATTGTAGCTTGAGGGAGAGTGTTGAAAATTATGGTCTTGTACAAACTCCAATTTGGAGGCTTGGAACATACACACCTCTCATTATTTACCTCTTCATCATTTAAGCATTTTTTGTAAGCCCAAAATGAAGCTAGGCCTTGAAAATATAAAGCCTACACTCTTAACCTTAGAGTAGAGTGTTGAATTAAAAAGGGATATTGTATATATGGCTTATATAAAAGCCAAAATATATTTAGAAAGATGGAATACACACAAATAGTCATGAAATTATCCATATGGAGTGATGTGGAGCACCAAAAGCCACCCAAGGCAATGGAAGGACAAAAGACATGAAAGGAAAGGTCAAGAGGTGAGAGAAGATGCAACAGTAGGTGAAAAGTCCCATGCCCATACCTCTATATATAGAGGTCATTTGAATCTGAATCTTTGTGGAGATGAAACGGAGATGATATGGAAGCATATGTTGGCTAGTCGCTCACCAATGGATATCAGAAGGTACCTCATTTGGATGCTACAAGGCATAAATGTATTCTAGCTGCATAGCTTTTTTGTACACAACCACCTTGTGATGGTGATATCTCTCTATGTACTTATCCATTTAGTGCATATGATATCTTATTGGAAAGCTATCTTGGATACTCTTTGTAGTGCAAATATCTTTGTTAGATGATTCTCTAATAGTGATTGGGAACATTTCTGCTGAACCTTAGTTTTTTGCATAACCTGAGTTGATAGGTAGTCTATCTTTGAGCAGTTAGTTGCCTGGTCATATGAAATCCACATGGAGTGTTATTTAGCTTCTTAGAAAGCTAAGAGTTTCTATTATGTGTGGAAAAAATTCTAGTGCTATTAGATCTCTGAGTTGTGACTGAATCAGGTTTGAGTAAGCATGTGACTTACAGGGCAGATTCTAGAAGAGGTTCTCTAACTTCTGTTGCGTGTATTGGAGTGAAATTTCTCCACAAAATTTAGGTAGGAGAACTTATAATTGTAGGAAATCACCTCCCTTTAGACACCATAGGGTGTTTCTTCTTGAGAATAGTGAGCTTAGAAGCAATTGGGACCTTCATGAAGGAGAAAAGAATGCAATGAGCCTTCGTTGTAATTCTCATTATATCTCTTGTATTTTTTTTTTCTTCTTCTTTTGTTATGAACTTTGTTGAAAACAAAAATTCATTTCATCCTTTTGGTGAGGATGTGTGATCCAATGGTGAACACTTTGGTATTTGGATTGGAGGTCCAAAATGGAAGAGTTGTAAATGGTTTGATGTTAATTCCGCGTTTGACCGTGCAAGATGCATCCCTTTATTTTTCTCTATCCTAAGGTCCAGACAATCTTATAACTCTATTTTCCTTTCTTATTCCTTTTTATTGTTGCGTGCATATCTGCAGGGTGTATATTGCAGCCCGTTATTTTCCTTTCTTGAAGATTTTTTATCATTGCTGTACATTATACATACATTAACAGGAATAGATTATACATTAACAGGAATAGATTATAGGCTATCGAAGATTTTTTATCATTGTTGTAGAGAATTCATGTTCTACTATGAGATATTAAGAACTCTACAAAGACCATATTGAGCTTTGAAGATTGAAGTCCTAGAAGATCTTAAGAGCATAAATCAAGGTTTTTGAATTGTACACGAATACTCCAATGACGCCCAAGCCATAGAACATGGGTGCTCCTCGCAGAACTCCTCCCTTTGAGGGGAGATCATGTCATGCAGAAAAAGAAAACCATCTTGCCTATATTCACTTGACTTTTCATATCTCGTGATTGGTGAAGAGTTTGTGAAATCTACTTACCATTGTGTTTAGACCATGCCAAAACCCTAAGCACTACTATCTAGTTGCCTTGTTTTTTATTTTAAGGAAGTTTGGCCAAGGCCCTAGTTGCCTTGTTTTGACATCTAGACTATGTTTTAACTTAATGATAATGATATCATTGATGACATCATCAATTTGTAACTGCTTTCATACCGCTACCTTTGAAAACCTATATTAGGAGGGTGAGGGTGCTACCATTTTGATCATCAAGTTTTCCAATGCCAAACTTGGGAGCTCAAGGAGTCACATTCTCCAAGAAAATACTTTCCAAGTTCCAATTCCTATTTCTGTCTACCTTGTTGTTATAGTTATAGTATAGTCTCTAAACATCTAGTCTCCTCATCTTCTAATCTCATAGTATGGATCTTGTGTAAATTCTTTCTTTTATCTAGTTCATCTCTCTAAAAGAAGATCTTATATTTCTTATATATCTAGTGCATATTCTAACCTCTCCACTTAGCTTTATAGCATGATCCCCCCCCCCCCCAAAAAAAAAAAGAAAAAAAAAAAGAAAAAGAAACCCGACATGTATAAAGGAAATATGTTATTCACAGGCATTTATATACGTTCTTAGATCTTTGTTACTTGGAACACATATCTCATGTTTATGAATTAAGTATTCATGTATAATATTCTAATACTTGAATCAGTATTGTAAATCATCTCCACATTGACTCTAATATGATCCTTTATTAACCACGTTTTGTCATGCATATTACAGGTTGAAACTTAGCACACTTTGCTTTTTTGACTCAAGAAAGGTATTTTAAACTTTGGATGAAGCTCAAAGTATTCAGCATAGACATAGAACTCAACTGTTCTACCAGTACATCAGACTTTCTCTTTATGTACCCAAAACTAATCACGTTTTCGGATCATCTTGGCCAATAGATATTATTTCAGTTAGATGTTGTTTACTATTTCACCTTATGGTCTCGTGATTTAAAAAAAAATGATCGAAAAATTGAAATTTTTTGGATGCGTTATCTGTAGGACGGAGGCAGTGTCGATAACGTTCTTCAATTGTTACATACATTTTTTTGGATATCTCTCCATGCAATGGTCTTATCTTGTCCTTTCAACCTTTCACTTCGGGGTTGGGGACATGTATTTCATCATAATATTTATGTAATCTTGATTATTATCTAGAAAATTAAAAAAACTCTTGATCTCACTTTCATCGATGATGCTACTAGAAAAGTTTGGGTATATCGTATCAAATGGAAGGATGAGGTATTCCCTACTTCAGAAAATGGCTTGCTTCACTTGAGACTGAAAAAGTAACTAAGCTCAAAGTTTTACCTTCAGATAATGGGGGTGAGTACACCTCACATGAATTCAACATTTTCTATGAGTCAAGAGGAATTCATAGAGAGTTTATAGCTCCTTATAACCCAATATGGAATGGTGTAGCTGAAATGATAAATAAAAGCATTCAGGATACATTAGTCTCTATGTTGCATCATGCCAACCTTTCACAAGGCTTTTGGGGAGAAGTAGGATTGACTACAGTTCACGTGATTAACCTTTCAGCTAGTACTACCAAAGGCCTCAAAGTGGCTCAAGAGTTATGGATATGGAAGCCACCATATTATGATGATCTTCAAGTTTTTGGGTGTGATGCATATGTTCATATACTCAAGAATCTTAGACTAAAGTTGGACCATAAGTAAAAAAAAAAAACATTTTTCTTGGATATGGTGAAGAAGGACAATTTGGATATTGCTTATGGGATCCTAAAACATGGTGAGTGATTAGTAGTGATACCATTTTCAATGAATCTAGGATGCATTAAAAACCCATTAAGGAGGTTGAAGTGAGAAGAGCAATGTTTGAGGATACTAGTCCGCTAGTCAACATGCATAAAAATGCTACACATAGGGATGTTGAAGAGAACGATCAGATCAAATTGCAAATGTTCCTATTCAACAAGCATTGAGATGCTCTACATGTGTCTCACATCCACCTGATAGATATGTTAAGATGACACCATCATTCACACACTATGGTGATAACAAAAATACACTTGCAAGGTAAAAAAGTACTTCTCTCTACTAATAGATACCTAATAGCTCTCATAACCTGTAAGAAAGTAGTTATGTAAGACAATACAAGAGTAGTGGTAGAGAAGATAAAAAATACAGTAGAATTAAAAAATTTGCTGCTAATAGAAAGGTGTTGTCCACTCGTGCACTCTAAAGATGGTGTTGTTCATCCGTGCACTCTCAAGATAGAAGATGGTGTTGTCCAACCGTGCACTCTCAAGGTAGAGTTAAAAGGGTGGTTCAAACAACTCTAGATAGAGAATTACAAGGTAGAAGTATGTTGGCTCAATTTGATATCTCAAGTAGTGCAGAAATTATGCATATATAAGCTAATGGAGAGATTTGGACTTCTATGGATGATTATACATGGGCGATAGAACTTTGGTGGCCATCTTTGGGTAATCCCCTTACATAGCTTAGGCTCACTCAATCGACTTAACAAACATGAGTGGTTTTCAAACTCGACAAGAGACCCCATAATTGGGGACCCTGATAATTTCCTTTTCTTAAAATACCTTAGATAGTCTATTTGACCTTCATACAACATGCAAGTTGAGATTCCCATCATTCAGGTAATGCATGCTTAGCTTCTCCTCTTCATGGGGGCCTTACAGAATATGCATTAGTACATACGATCATGAGGGGCAGGCATTGGTCATATGCTAACACACTATGACCCTTCACTATACAAATGCTTTTTTATTAGTTCAACAAGGGAGGATAGGCCTAGGGTGAAGTTCCTCTTTAAGGAAAAATAAATGAATTATGGAACAACATGACATGCTTTAGGTTGGTTCTTTCGGCTTCTAGACTTCTCTTTTTGTTTAATGGACTTTTTCTTGGAGTTGCATTTTGAGTTCTAATTTTTTCTCTTGCAAGAGATCCTTTGACCTTAGAAGATTTATTGTTCATCATTCTTTCCTTTTTTACGTACTATAATTTTCGTCGTTCTCCCAATTCGCGATGTGAACGTCCTTTGTTCAATTTGAACTTCTTGAGTATATGCAGAAAAACGTTGGATGTATATCTGATTGAGTTATGAATGCTAAAACAAAAAAGAAACATAATGGATTGATGTTTATGAGATTATAAACTTGAGGCAAAAAGTAAAGGTACATTTTCCACATGTTGGACATTCTCTAAATCATAATGTCAAATTTAAAGTTAGCCAGAGACATGAAGATGCATAACTCATATATAAATGCCTAATGAACATACAAATGGTTTCATTCTTAATATAATTATTCAATAAGTTGAGTTATCTTCTCGGTACTTTAAAGAAATCGCATTGAAAATCCAACTTATTTAGGCACGATGTATTGAATGTGCTTAGCACTCCGTGGACAAACCAAAACGAGAAGGAAGGAAAATAATGTTTTATAATGTATTTTCAATGATAAGAAAAATATAAGGTATGGCTTCGAGAAAAGTTGCATAAACATCTTGGACACCATTTTAAAACGGAGCAATACACATGATGAGGTCTTTGATGGCTTAACGAAGTCAAGAAATCGTTAAAAGGAAACTTCATTGCTTAAAATTACTTTTGACTATAACTTTGAGGCCACACTTTGTAAAAGCTTCTCCCGCTTTGTGGGATTCAGGGGATCCCATGGACAATAGTTCTCTTCTTTTGTATTTTTCCTTTATTCAATTCAAGTTTGGGAGAGTAGGCTAAAGACGAACTTCCTTTATTTAAAAAAAAAAACTTTGAGGCCACCACGATGATGGGTCAGAATCACTCATGTGTGCACATAAAAATTTGAAGAAAATATTGAGATATATGAATTAAAAAGGGTAGAAGAGAGATTTAAAGCCTTTATATCAAAGCCTCTTAGCTTTGTCGAGATTCGTCTTTTTTACCTCCTTGATTCCGTCAATAGGGAACCAAACAGAGTCGCTCTCTCATATGTTCCCAACCAATTCCAATCTCTATTAGTGGCTCACTCAAGCTTAATTATATTTGAAGCTTTCCAAAGAGAGCAAACTAAATTGTAGCCTTCAGAGATCTTCAAAATATGAGAGAAAAGGAGCATGATCAGATCAAATTTGCACAAACTGGTTCCACCAAAGTCAGGAAGAAAAATCAAATGCTTTGGCATCAAAGTCAAGGAAACCAAAGGGAGCATGACCCATGGTTTATAGAAGCACAAGAAAAAAAACCAAAATATGATTGTTCTACACTTTTAAACATTAATTTTGCTGATGCAAACAACAATGCCTAGAGCATCATTGACTTCTATTCTACTATGCCTAGAACTCTCCTTCTACTACAACCAGAGCATCTCTATCTTCTCTACCTCTCTAAAACGGTGGAGAGATTTTTTATTCATGTTCTGGTATACTAATCCATTTCTTAACCGAGAAAACTATCCCTTCAGGTATGACCCAAACTTCACGGTCTACTTTTCTACTATGGAAAAAATTCTCTTTCTTTTATGAAACAAACTACAAACCCTATAAATTTGGTTTTTTCGATAAAAAATGAAATTATTAATTATAATATTGGAAGTATACTAGACCAGAGTATCGTTCATTTCTTGATGAAAGTTCTTAAGACGAATAAACCAATGATTGAGCTCTCACAATTCTTAGTTCTTCTCTTTTCTTGTGGAGTAATCATCCTAGGAGCCTTATCCCTCTAATGCTTTGTAGTTTTGAAAAATTAGAGAAGAAATCAATGAACTTGATAACCTTGATAATTGTATAAAATAGCATGGACATGGATCTGAGTTAATGATAACATCAGCTTGGCCTAGTGTTTAAGTCTCAAGGATGGGAGAAGGAAGTCTTGGGTTCAACCCTGTGGGAAGCATGGGGGGAAAGTTTTGCAGAAAGAGGTCTAGGCCTAGAATCAAGTTAACAAGAGTGAACTCGAACTTAACTCTAGATTCAAGTATGCACATGCAAATGTGGACTCTAGTTACTCAAAAGGTCATGGTTTCTACCCAAATCTATATAATGGTAGTTAGATGGAGTGTGAGAGGTGATTGTCTCTAGCATGAAGACTAGGTTCCTATAACATTGGTATTAGAGCAAACACGCGATGGTGAACAAGCAATGGTGAACAAGCATGAAGACTAGGTATTAATCAAGCAATGGTGAACATTGCACATGCAAATGTGGACTCTAGTTATTCAAAAGGTCATGGTTTCTACCCAAATCTATATAATGGTAGTTAGATGGAGTGTGAGAGGTGATTGTCTCTAGCATGAAGACTAGGTTCCTATAACATTGGTATTAGAGCAAACCCGCGATGGTGACTTTGGTAGCTCGTCATTTTCTTCAAGGTAGCATGGAGACCTCCATGGATTCATCATCTTCTTCCCCAGCTTCTCGTGGAGAATTTGAATCAAGTTCTTAGTTACCTTTCTTGGGAGATGGTGGTTCTTTAAGTCTATTACGTCGTAATTGACACACTTCTCAAATTGGCATCTTCTATATCTCCCCATTGCAACTTCCGAGGGATTTTTGTCAATTCTGGTCTAGCATATTGCTTTTCTTTTGTGAAAACAATGAAGAATTCGGAGAGTGGGCTATAGGTATTGAGCCTATAACCTCATCTTCATGAGGCCATGAGCTATGTAGGACTCCACACCATCCTTCTTTCCCTACACATAGGCATCTTTTACTATATCTATCAATGCATCCCTATGAGCATCGTTTTAGTTCTATTACCCTACTGTTGTAATTGATGAAGATTCTACCACTTGGGATACACATATTCCAATGAAAAAATGTCAATTCCATGAAGTTGTGTGCGTGAAGGAAGAGAATTCCTTTTTCTCTTTGCTGAAGTCTCCATCAATAAGTAATGACCAAATCTATTTATGCGATTTTCTAGTAAAAATGGAGGGAAAAGCTCGGCCACATTTCAAGTTTTTAGCATTCCTTCTTATGCTATAATTCATTTTAACACTTTTTCAAAGTACTATCATTAATTTTAACACTTCTTCCAAGTACCATACTCTTGCGTAGTTCATTTGTTCATTTGCATTTATGCTAAAGCATGAAGTATTGATATATTTTGTTAGTGATGTGTTATGCTTGGGATACACTTAGCACTTTGTGCCACGCAAGGAATGAGGGTGCTGTTGCTTACCCCTGAAAATAGTAGGAGAGTGAGTATTGGAGTTTGAGGCCTTCGAAAGCACACAAACAACACAAGGAAGAAGAAGAAGCTTGGAGCACAATATGCAATACTGAATGTATTACCACTAGAATGTACAAAGATAAGTGACCCGTTAGGGTTATCGACGTATATATAGACCGAGAGAAAAAACCTCCTAAAGAGGAAAAAAAGTGCCCGGAGGGTCCTAGTGTGTTCACGCACATCACTACCTAAATATATCAACACATCCCCCTAGGAGTGATGCAGTGAACAAGGAGCTCACACTCGTGTATAAGGAAGTGCCAAGCTATGTGGAATCAATCCACAAAAGGAAGTTAGCCCAAACCTTTGTGGAAAGCTTCAAAATCTCCCTAGGCAAAGCATTTGTGAAAAGGTTTGCAATGTTCTCTTATGTGGGCACATATGCGAAACTGATCTCTCTAGTAGAGAACCTCTCCCTAACATAATGATAGTGCACCTCAATGTTCTTAGTGCAAGCATGGAACACAAGGTTCCTCACAATTGCCAATGTACTTGGATTGTCACTAACGATGATGGTGGTACACGACTAACCGACACCCAAATCTGCTATAAGGCATCTGAGCCACACACACTCAATAGTTGCTATGAAAGCTACCTTATACTCAACCTCACAACTAGGAGTGGCCACAGTAGGCTGCTTCTTGCTTAACCAAGATATGCATGAGCTACCAAGCATGAAGCGAAAACCACTGGTGGACGCATGAGTGTCATAGCAACTATCCCAATCAGAGTCAGAAAAAACATGTAAATGTCGCAGTAGTGATCCCCCCTTTGGATAAAACAATCCAAGTAGTCGGGTACCACTCAAGTAGCAAAAGATGCACGTAACCACCTACCAATGCTTGACACCTAGGCAATGCATAAACCTACTCATCTATGAGACGACAAACTAAATATCTAGCTGAGTAATGCATACGTAAATCAAGCATCCAACATCTTGCTGATAGACAATAATATCAAATGCATCTCCAACATCATGAAGACTCAATCACAAACCTATCTCCATAGGAGCGACAATAGGTTTGCAATCTTCAAGGCCAAAATGTTGCAATAATGTTTCAATATATTTTGTTTGACACAAAGCTATTCTACCATCAATTTGCATAAATTGACTGCCCAAATAATGATGCAAATGCCCCAAATCTGACATCTGAAATGTGGCGTGCCATTTAGCCTTAAAATAAGAAATATGCTTCTCATGAGGATTAGTGAGGAGCATGTCATCAACATAGACAACAATGATCAGAAGCACATCATTTGCACGCTTAACATGTAAGGTGCTTTCAAATGGACTATTCTCAAAACCATGTGCAATCAAATAGGCATGTATCTTTTCATACCAAGCACATGGTGTTTGCTTTAAAACATATAATGCCTTCTTCAACATGCACACTTTGTTTTCATGCCAGGTTGAAAAACATACACTTCTTCATGCAAGTCATCATTCAAAAATGTAGTTTTAACGTACAAATGTACATTCCAACCATGATGAGTTGCAAGTGCACAGATGCTATGAATAGTATTCATTTGGCATGTAGGAGCAAAGGTCTCATCAAAAGCAATGCCTCTTTGCTGAGCATAACCCTTTGCACCAAGCCTGGTCTTACTACCTATCAACTGTTCCATCAAGCTTACACTTTAGCTTGTATACCCACTTAGTGCCAATGGCCTTCTTGCCAAGAGGCAATTCACATAAAGGACAAGTACCATTATTCATGATAGCATCATATTCTAATTGCATTCCAGCCATCCAATTTTTAGAATTTTATGCTTCCTCAAAGGCTCATTCTCATCATAGAGACTAGGGGCAACCATAACATAGAAATATGATGCAAAAGAGGCACTACGAGAGTATATATGAGTATGCTATGATAGAGGTGCATCTAATTTGTTGTCACATAAAGTCAGGAGTAGCCATTTTGGCATAGTTTTTGCCTCCTCAATATCAGCTCTCTCATCAACAAGTGCATCATGTAAATCTACATAAGAAATGGAATGATCTGCATCATCACATAAAACTTGTAAAGGCTTAGAAGTTGCCTCATTAGGACTAGAACTAGATGCACCACTTGTAAAAAGAGGCAGCAAAGTATCATACATATCTTTGGAGCTAACATATGTCTTGTAGTACATGAAAATAATGGCTAAATAGTATCTTCCACAAAAACAACATCATGGCTAACCAAAATCCATTTAGTCTTTGGATGATATAGACAAGAGCCTTTGCTTTGAGAATTGTACCCACCAAAAATACATTTCATTGCTTTATCATCCAATTTCCTGCGTTGTTGTTCATGCACTAATGTATATGACAGACCACCAAAAACACGCAGGTGAGCAACAGATGGCTTGCAACCATGCCAAGCTTCATATGGAGTGATAGACTACTGTACTTTAGTGGGACAATTGTTAAGTACAAGAAAGAAAAGACCAAAGTGTTTTTAATGTGCTTCAAACAATTTTTGGTTTTGGTTGAAAATCCATCAGCATATAAAATTTGCAATGTCCATTCTCATTGAGCGGGGGAATATATGTCTTTCAATTTTAATGCATTTCTAGTTGAATGTGGGATAAATATCAGTGTCTAGTGCCATATACACCTCAACAGAATATATTTGCTAAAAGGATGAACACGTCACTCATGGAGATGGTGAGGTGCATGGTTACGAGTTAGGATTTACCACATAGTTTCTGGATTAAGCTTGTTATGTGTGCAACATATCTTCTTAACAGCTGTCCCACTAAAGATTGCACTCTATCACTCCATATGAGGCTTGGAATGGTCGCAAGACAATTATTTCTCATGTGCATGTCTTTGGTTGTCTGGCATATGCATAAGTGCCTAAACAACAATATAGGAAATTGGATGATAAAGTAGTGAAATGTATTTATGTTGGGTACAATTATGAAAGCAAAGGCAACCATTTGGATCATTCACATACTCAACACATTTTGGTTAGTTGTGATGTTGTTTTTGTGGAAGATGTAATTCACCCATTACTTTCATGTACTAAAAAGACATCAACTAGCACGAAACATGTGTATGACACTTTTTTGCCTCTTTTTAGAGGTCGAGAGTCTAGTGTTGGTCCAAATGAGGAACTTTAATGGCCTTTAAAGGTTCCACATGGTGATGCAAATCATTCCATTTCTGATGCAAATTTTTATGATGCACTTGTTGATGAGAGGGCTGATACATAGGAGGCAAAAACTATGCCAAAATGCAGCTCAATCATATTGTACTCATGTAGGCTCTCATAGTGCTTATTTTGTATCAGATTGCTATGCTATGGCTGCCTCTAGTCTTTGTGATGAAAATGAGCTTGTTTCATTTGAAGAAGCAAAGAATTCAGAAAATTGGATGGCTGCTATGCAATTAGAATATGATGCTATTATGAAGAATGGTACCTGATCTTTATGTGATTTTCCTATTGGAAAGAAGGACATTGGCCCTAAGTGGGTTTATAAGTTGAAGCATAAGCGTGATGGAAGAGTTGATAGGTATAAAGCTAGGCTTACTAGAAAAGGTTATGCTCAAGGAAAAGGCATTCATTTTGATGAGACCTTTGCTCCCACATGCCAATGACAAATGTTCCTAGCATCTTTGTGCTTGCAACTCATGATGGTTGCAATGTAAATCAATTGGAAATTAAAAGTACATTTCTAAATGGTGACTTACATGAAGATGTGTATGTTTTTCAGCCCCATGGTTTTGCTCAAGAAGGGCATGAAAACAAAGTGTGTAGGTTGAAAAAGGGATTAAATGGTTTGAAGCAAGCACCACGTGTTGGAGTTAGACGTCTACGGAAGCACGCAAACAACACACAAAAGAAGAAGAAGCTTGGAGCACAAACACATAATACTGAATGTATTACTAGAGAATGTACAAAGATAAGTAGCCCATTACAGAAATAGGCGTATATACAAGCCGAGGGAAGAAAACCTCCTAAAGAGGGAAAAAAGTGCCCCGGTGGTCCTATAGTGTTCACACACATCACTACCTAAATATATCAACAAATCCCCCTGGGAGTGATGCGGTGAAGAGGGAGCTGGCACTCATGTATAAGGAAGTGCCAAACTATGTGGAAGTCACTCCACAAAAGGAAGTAAGCCCAAAGCTTTGCGGAAAGCTTCAAACTTTTCCTTGGGTAGAGCCTTCGTGAAAAGGTCTGCAATGTTCTCCTGCGTGGGCACATATGCCAAGATGATCTCCTCAGCAGAGAACCTCTCCCTGACATAGTGATAATGCACCTCAATGTGCTTAGTGCGAGCATGGAACACAGGGTTCCTCGCAATTGCCAATGCGCTCTGACTGTTAGTGAAGATAGTGGTGGCAGAATTCTGACCAACACCCAAATCAGCCGTAAGGCGTCTGAGCCACACACACTCAACAGTTGCTGTGAAAGATGCCCTATACTCAGCCTCACAACTAGAAGTGGCCACAGTAGGCTGCTTCTTGCTCAACCAAGATATACATGAGCTAACAAGCATGAAGCAAAAACCATTGGTGGACACACGAGTGTCATAGCAACCAGCCCAATCAGAGTCAGAAAAAGCATGCAAATCTGGCTGTAGTGATTCCCCCTTAGGATAAAACAACCCAAGTAGCCGAGTACCACTCAAGTAGCGAAAGATGTGCTTAACTGCCTGCCAATGCTTGACTCCTAGGCAATGCATATATCTGCTCATCTGTGAGACAACAAACTCAATATCAGGCCGAGTAATGCATAAGTAAATCAAGCATCCAACAGCCTGCTGATAGAGAACATCATCAAATGCATCTCCAACATCATGAAGGCTCAATCAAAGACCTGTCTCCATAGGAGTGGCAATAGGCTTACAGTCTTCAAGGCCAAAACACTGCAATAATGTGTCAATATATTTCGTTTGACACAAAGCCATGCCACCATCAACTTGCATAAATTAAATGCCCAAATAGTGATGCAAATGCCCCAAATCAAACATCTCAAATGAGGCATGCAAATCAGCTTTAAAATCATCAATATGCTTCTTAATAGGACCAGTGAGCAGCATGTCGTCAAAATAGACAAAAATGATCAGAAGCACATCATTAGCACGCTTAACATATAAGGTGCTTTCAGTTGGACTGTTCCAAAACCATGTGCAATCAGATAGGCATGTATCTTCTCATACCAAGCATGTGGTGCTTGCTTTAAACCATATAATGCCTTCTTTAACCTGAACACCTGGTTTTCATGCCCTTTCTGCACAAAGCCAGGGGGCTGAAAAACATACACTTCTTCATGCAAGTCACCATTCAGAAATGCTGTTTTAATATCCAACTTATGTACATTCCAACCATGATGGGCTACAAGTGCACAAATGCTCCGAATAGTAGTCATACGGCATGTAGGTGCAAAGGTCTCATCAAAATCAATGCCTCTTTCCTGCGCATAACCCTTTGCAACAAGCCTAGCCTTATACCTATGAACTGTACCATCAGGTTTATGCTTCAGCTTGTATACCCACTTAGTGCTAATGGCCTTCTTGCCAGTAGGTAGGTCACATAAAGACCATGTACCATTCTTGATTATAGCATCATATTCAGATTGCATAGCAGCCATCCAATTTTCTGAATTTTGTGCTTCATCAAAAGAAACAGGCTCATTCTCATCACAGAGAGTAGACGCAGCCATAGCATAGCAATCTGATGCAAAGGAGGCACTATGATAGCCTGAACGAGTACGATATGACAAAGGTGCATCTAATTTGCTATCACGCAAAGTCTGCACTAGCCATTTTGGCATAGTTTTTGCCTGCTCAATATCAGCTCTCTCATCAAGTGCATCATGTAAATGTGCATCAGAAGTGGAATGATCTGCATCATCATATGAAACCTGCAAAGGCTGAGAAGTTGCCTCATTAGGACCAGCACTAGACTGTCCACCTGTAAAAAGAGGCATCAAAGTATCATACATGTTTTTGGAGCTAAAAGATGTCTCCTTAGTACATGAAAGCAATGGCTGAGTAACATGTTCCACAAAGACAACATCACGGCTAACCAGAATGCGTTTAGTCTATGGATGATACAGACGATAGCCTTTACTTTCAGAACTGTACCCAACAAAAATAGATTTTACTACCTTATCATCCAATTTTTTGCGATGTTGTCCAAGCACTAGTGCATATGCCAAACAACCAAAAACATGCAGATGAGCAATAGATGGCTTGCGGTCATGCCAAGCATCATATGGATTGATAGACTGTAGCGCTTTAGTGGGACACCTGTTCAGTACATATGTTGCACACATGACAACCTCAAGCCATAAACTATATGGTAAAGCCTGACTTTGACCATGAACCTCGCCATCTCCATGAGTGACCTGTTCTTTCGTTCAGCAACTCCATTCTGTTGAGGTGTATATGGCACTGTACACTGGTGTTTTATCCCACGTTCAGCGAGAAATGCATTAAAATCAGAAGACATATATTCCCCCCCTCAATGAGAACGGAGGGTGCCCATTTTACATGCTCACAGATTTCAACCAAAACCAAAAACTGCTTAAAGCACATGAACACTTCGGACTTTGCTTTGATTGGATATACCCATGCATGCCTGGAAAAATCATCAATGAAAGTCATGAAGTAAAGGTAATTTCCAAAAGAGGGTGTCTGCATAGGACCACAGACATCACTATGTACAAGCTGCAATTTATGTGTAGCCCGAACTGAACCATCTTTTGGAAAGGAGGAACGCTGCATTTTGCCCAAAATATAGCCTTCACAAACATGTTTTCCAGGTGCCTCAAGTTTGAGCAACGAGGACACCATTTCATATTTGTGCAGGCATAGCAAACTAGCAAAATTCAGATGACCAAAGCGTGCATGCCAAAGCTTTGCATCTCACATAGCCTACAAATCATTTACTGCACATGCCAAATCAGTTACAGATCTTTCATAGTCTATAAGCTTATACAACCCACGACATAAAATGCCAGAAGCAATAATCACATCGCCATTTGACAGATCATGAACTGTACACCTGTCATCAACAAATTTCACAACCAAGCCAATCTTGGCTAATGTAGAAACTGACAACAGGTACTTTTTGATCCCTCGCACAAATAAAGCATCTGACAAAGTGAAAGAACTACCATCACCAGTAGTCAAAATGATCTTACCAACTCCCATAACAAGATAAGAGGAGTTGTTGGTGCATGTAACAATATTCCTTGTAGGGGCAGGCTCGAGTGAAGAGAAGAAACTGTGTTGCGAGGTAATATGTTTGGTCGCCCCACTGTCAACATCTGAGTCTACTGTAGACATGCACTACTCATGAGAAGATGTGTCAAAACTGCAGATAGTAGTAAGCGCCCATTCTTCTTCCTGCACAAGATTTGCAGACTTTGTTTTTGGTGTAGAGGCCTCTACAACAACCATTCCAGCCTCTTTCTTCTTTGCCTCTTTAGCAGCCAATTTTGGACAGTTCTTTATGATATGATCATTCCCTTTACAGTACTTACAAAACAATTTTTGCTTTTCTAATTTCTTCTCATCTTTATCTTCCTTCTTCGAATATGCAGAATTAGTAGATTTTTGCTTACTAGTTGAAGAGGTCCATTTTCCTTTGTCCTTCTAACTAGCTAGGAGAGCTTGATCTGCAACTCGCATATGGACCTGTTCTGCCTTGACTGATCTTCCTGCAACAGAACAGAGACTAACTCCTCAAATGATAAGGCATTCAGATTGCCTTTCATCATCAAACGACGAGTAGAAGCAAAACTCTGATATGAATCAGGAAGACCATTCAGAACGGTCTGCACAAGTGAAGTATCTAGTATAACCTTATCAGCAAAAATCAATTGTTCCTTCAAGTCTTTGATCTTCGTTAGGAAACTGTCCATAGAATCAGCTTCATTCATGTGCTCACTCTCCAACTGTTTTCGGAGGTAAGCAACACGAGCCTCATTCCTAGCTTGGTACAATGTTGTAAATGTATGCCAAGCATCCTTAGCTGTTTTGCAAGAGCCAATGTGAGCAATAATGGCACGTTTGACAGACAAAGCTATCAATGCATGTGCCTGGGCATCTTTGACATCCCAGCGAATCTGCTCTATAGTAGGTGCAGCAGAAACAGTAGCACGAACAGGAATCTGCAAAATATCATCTTCGACATCATCTTCATCAGCTCCAACACCTGTATTTGCAGTACCTGTAGTCAGAGGTGTAACAGGACGTCTTTCAACATCCTACACAATGTTGCACAATCCTTTTGCAACCAATACATGTCGCATCATATAAGCCCATAATGGGTAGTTGGAACCATCCAACTTATCCTCAACAACCAACATATGGAATACATCACTGCTTTCAGCCATGGTTGGTGATTAAAATACCTTGATGCAGAAAATTGACTGTATCTCAAAAAGTTGAACAAAATTGCCCAGACAAGTTCTGCTAGATCTGTAGCAGACTTCGAGACGCTTAAACTAGCGAACAGAAACTGGTATATACCTTTGGAACAAAAAGACAAACTAGCCTACACAAGCGTTGGAATAGTGCATTCGGAGGCCGAAACGAGCTCAGATCGCTATTTCGACACCACATAGCAAAGCTGTTTTGATCTCGGAAACACGCTAAGTATGCTCACCAGAATTCATGTGATTCTCAGACTGCAAACGGAGGAGTGTCGACGGCACCCTAGATGAAGCGAGGACCTGTTCTGATACCAATTGTGGAGTTAGACATCCACGGAAGAATGCGAATAGCACAAGGAAGAAGAAGAAGCTTGGAGCACAAACACACAATACTGAATGTATTACTAGAGAGTGTACAAAGATAAGTAGCCCATTAGGGCAATAGGTGTCTATACAAGCCGAGGGAAAAAAACCTCCTAAAGAGGGAAAAAAGTGCCCCGACAGTCCTAGAGTGTTCACACACGTCACTACCTAAATATATCAACACCACGTGCTTCATATGAAAAGATACATGCCTACTTGATTGCACATGGTTTTGAGAATAGTCCAACTAAGAGCACCTTATATGTTAAGCATGCAAATGACATGCTTCTGATCATTGTTGTCTTTGTTGATGACATGCTACTCATTGATCCCAATGAGAAGCATATTGCTAATATAAAGGCTGATTTGCATGCCTCATTTCAGATGTTAGATTTGGGGCACTTGCATCATAATTTGGGCATTCAATCTATGCAAGTTGATGGTGTAATACCTTTATGTAAAACAAAATATATTAACACATTATTGGAACATTTTGACCTTGAATACTACAAACATATTGTTACTCGCATGGAAACATGTTCATAGGTGAGTCTTTATGATGCTGGAGCTATATTTAATGTTGTTCTCTATCAGCAAGCTATCGGGTGCTTGATTTACATATGCATAACTCGACTTGATATTCAATTTTCTAATATCTCAGAGATGAGTAGTTTTATGAACTACACAGGTGTCAAGTATTGTGAAGTGGTTAAGCACATCTTTCACGACTTGAGTGGTACCCAACTACTTAGATTCTTTTATCCCAAGGAGGGATCACTATTGCTAGATTTACATGCTTTTTTTGACTCTAACTTGGCTAGTTTCTATGACATTCATGTGGCCACCAGTGGTTTTTGCTTCATGCCTAGTAGCTCATGCATATATTGGTAGATCAAGAAGAAGCCTACTATGGTCACTTCTAGTTGTGAGGCTAAGTATGGGGAACTTTCACAACAATTGTTGAGTGTGTGTGGCTCAGATGCTTTAGGCTTGATTTGGGTGTTGGTCAGTCTTCTGCCACCACCATCTTCATTGTAGTCAAAGTGCGTTGGCAATTGCAAGGAACCTTGTGTTCCACGCTCACACCAAGCACATTAAGATGCACTATCTTTATGTCATGGAGAGGTTCTCTATTGGAGAGATCAGTTTGGCATATGTGCCCACACAGGAGAAGGTTGGAGACCTTTTCACAAAGGCTCTACCTAGGTAGAAGCTTGAAGATTTTCATAAAGCTTTGGGCTTATTTCCTTTTGTGGATTGATTCCACATAGCTTGGCAGTTCCTCATACATGAGCTCTATCTCCTTGTTCGTTGCATCACTCCTAGGGTACATTTGTTGATATATTTCAGTAGTGATGTGTGTGAACATATTATAGGACCATGAGGGCACTTTTTCCCCTCTTTAGGAGGTTTTTTCCCCAACTTGTATTATGCCTATAACCTTAATGGGCCACTTATCTTTGTACGCTATCTTGGTAATACATTCAGTATTCTGTGTTGTGCTCCAAGCTTCTCCTTCTTCCTTCTGCTATTCAGGTGCTTGAGCAAACCTCAAAATCTATGATGAACAAGAAGGAGAGGGGCAAAACACTTAACAATGGATATTTCCTAGGTAATGGTGCAAGACCCAAGAAAATAGAATACAAATTCAAGGCATATGGGAAGTAAGAAACAATTTTATGTATAAGGATAAATTTACAATGAAATATGTATCATTGAAACAAAATTTATTTTAGTTTTCTACATAGTAAAATAGTGTTCAATTACTAAAATTTGATAGTTATGGTGATGGTGTTGGTAGCATTATCGAAAATGTTTTAGAATTTTTAACTCTTCCAAATGAGGAGTGGAGGTGTATTCCCATATTGTATATTTAATTTCTGGATGAGGCTTAGGAAATGCCTCAAACTATATTGTATTCTAATTTGTATCACCCAAAAAGCATTGTAAAAGTGGTAATTTTAAGTGCATTTAGATTTACATTATATTCATCAGTAGGTGAACCATCTAGATGTATTTGTACATGCCAAAGATGGAAAATTCTATCTCAACAATATTTTCAAATGAGGAGGCACACACTACCTACCTTGAGCATGGGAGAATGAGTGCATAAAAGAAAAATAAACATGGGAGGGTTCACATTCACATGTCCATGCAAAAGTTCACTATTATTTTTATTTTTGTCCATAGATGCACTTTCATGATATACGTTATCTATGTATTAAAACTATGCTACACACATTAAGAAGAATAAACTGACTCTAATTGATGGTCACTAATCTCTTGGGTGTTTGATGCCTCTTTTCCCTCGCAGGCGTGAATTCATGGCCACCGTCTCGAGAGCCTCGCCCTTGAGAATTCTCCAAAATTTTAAGCCACTCCTTGATGCACCCATCTTAGATAATGAGATTCTCGAGATTATCGATAGGCTCCCCAATGGGAAAAGCCCGGGTCGTGACGGCCTCACAAATGAATTTTTAAAGTCTTTCAAACAACTGGTGACCACCCCTCTGCGCTTGATCTTGCAAGAGGCACTAGCTTTTGGTGCCCTCCCAAAATGCCTAGACGATGGTGTCATCAAGCTTATACATAAAAAAAGGTGACAAAAATAGGATAAAAAACTGGCGTCGATCACGATGCCTCAAACACGGTATAAGATTCTTGCGACAGTAATTGCCAACAGGATTTTGTGTCACTTGAAGTGGTGGCTCAGTGAGGACCAAAAAGGATTCATCAAGGGTAGATCAATTCTGGAAGTCATCATCGATATCTCGGAAGGTCTCGATTTTGCTGAAGAGCCCAAGCAAGACATCCTTTTCCTTAAAATCGACTTCGACAAAGCCTACGATAGGCTAGAATGGGACTTTATTCCCCAATCTCTTAAATACCTCATATGTAGTTAGAACTTCACGAAGATGATCGCTATGCTGTTGGGGAATGCAAGGATGCAAATAAATATCAACGGCCAGTTATCGAAGACTATAAGATTAAACCGTTCTATTAGACAAGGATGCCCTCTAGCCACTCTACTCTTCGCTATTTCCACGAAAGGACTCAACCGTCTCGTGCAATATCACATGGAAATGTGCCATATTAAAGGTCTCTCTCTACCTTTGAGCCATGGACAGATGATCATGAGGCTATTTCCAGATGACATGAATGCATTTGTGCACAATAACCTGACAAGCATGGAGTCCTTTTGGGGGTGCCTTGATACTATCTGTGAGGCATCTTTCTCTCAAATTAACCACTCCAAAACCGCTTTCAAAGCCATCCTTGGACCTCTGCCCCAATGGCTGTTGACCATGGTTGCACAATTATCCTCTCGGGTCAGGTCTTTTGCCTTCTTGGTATCCCAATGGGATTTGGTGTCTTTATGGAGCAATGTTGGAATTGGGTCCTCTCCAAACTAGACCATAAGTTAGCTTATTGGAAGGGCATGCAAATCAACATCATGGACTGTGCTATGGTAACTAATACCTTCCTCTTCGCCTCAACCTTCCTCTTCGCCTCAACCTTCCTCTTCGCCTCAACCATCTACTTCCTCTCCTCCTGGAGGCCAAAAGATCAAGAAATTAGCAAATTTAATAGAATATGCAGAAACCTTCTTGAGATGGCGGACCACAATAGAAGAGGTGTTCCCAAAATTAAGTGTCCTACCTACATCAGCCAAAAAGAGTGTGGAGGTCTAGGCGTCATGGATATCGAAGGCATGGCTGACAAGCTAGTGGCAAAATGGATCATCAAGGCTTGGTGGAACTTTGAGATCTCTTGGGCCAAGCTAATTTTCAAAAACATGACCAAGATTATGTTGGTGGGACTCCCGGGTTGGAAGGAATTAGACATCTTTACCCTTTTATTCTCCCCAACTCCGATTTCCCCTAAAGGCTCAAACCTTGTGTGCTCCCTGTGGACGAGTTGGAACAAGTTCAAACATCTTATCAAAGTCAAAGAAGACTGGAAATGGCCAGCTGGCATCAAGCAAAATGACTCTATTTGGCTTCCCATTGCGAGCATTAGGGGGGTGGCCTCTTGGAGCCTTGAACATGCCAAGAGGCTCTAGAATAAGAGTTTTAGACAATGGAAGCACCTCTAGAAATAGGAAACCAGCCAATGGATTAGTTTTGAGGATATAAACCCCAAAATAAGAGATACCTGCCTTGCTTGGGAACGCTCAAAGCTAGACTCCTCATAGGGTGAGATTTGCCCTATCATGAGGATCTTATGTTGTAAAATGGCAATAAACTATCCGAAATTCCTAGTATCAAGGAGAACTCAGACTACCATACCACGCTTAACAAGAAATGGAGCCTGACTTGGACCAGGCTCCTATGGGAACTCAAGTTCATGTCCATCTTGCATCCCCTCATTGAGATCTAGAAATGGGTTCTCATGTGGCAAATTATCCATCGTGGCATCTAGACCAACCTAAAGGCTAACAAGATTTGTGGGGCTCCGCCACGGTGCAAGTGATGCCACCATAGCATCGAGGACCTGAGCCACATCTTCTTTGCCTATCCTAAGTCTCTCTAGCTATGGTGGATCATTGGAAATGTTTTGAAACTGTAGACTCAAATCTCATGGAAACAAGCCCTCCTTGGAGAAGAAATCGAGTCCTTTGCGGCACTCTAGAACACGATAAGGGGGGAAACCCTCTGGAAGATTTGGAGGGAGTGGTGTGCCAACATTTTTGGACACCCTCCTAAAGAGTCACCGATCGAGAAGTCCTTATTCCTCCTATGCAAAAGAATATCCAATTGTAAGAGGTCCCACCTTTTAGACATTATAAAGTGTTTCTTATCTAGAACGCCAAGCTAAAACACAAGTGGGCCCCACACAAAGAGAATGAGAGAATTTTTAACCTCCTTTGTAACACTCTCTAGACTTGCAGCCCCTGCTTTGTGGGATTCGGGGGGTCCCATAGGCACTAGTCCCATTCACTTGTAATCTGTACTTTTTTCTTTAATTAAAGTTTGGGAGATTAGGCCAAGGCCGAACTTCCTTTTGAAAAACAAAGGGATAGAAAAAGAGAATAAAGTAGAGGAAACCCCAAAGATTACCATCTTTTTAGTCTTGGACTTATGCCAAAAAGGTTTCAAATTAACCTTAAAGTAAACTGTGAAAATACATTTTGTTTCCCATAACATATATGTTGAGAGCATCCTTGAAAAGAAAGCCTCATGGGTAAAGAAGCCTTGGGTGAAAGGATCTTGCACCCAAAACACTAGAAGAGATTAAATGAAAGACAAAGAAATTAGTACAAGAATGAGAGTGTTTTCTAATCACTAGTGCATGCTACATAATTTCATACTAGCTTGGGGTAACAAAGATGTGCCATTGATATATCTTTTTAGTGAGCCCCCACACCAAAAGGCGAAGATGGAATAAAGGTAGCAAAAATGAAAATATTCCTAGGCTGAAGAAGAGTATGGATTTAACCACCTCAAGCTAAATGAAAATTGATGTAGACTCTGGTCCTAGATTACATGGGAGATCAAGTTCCAAACACTCTAACATCTACTTATTGAGAGAAAGAACAAAGTTATTTCTATGGTAAATTCTTCATAGGGGCATATAGACCAATGAAAACGTTGTGAAGCTATATAATGCTCCTATATGGAGCAAGACATGAAAAACTAAAAAATAAGACAATTTACATCTTATTGTGACAAAGTATGGAAGGGGAACTAAATAATCATGTGTTTAGGCTAGCTAACGAGCTGGTAACAAGCTCTATTGGGGGAGATAGTGAGATGCTTTGCTACCCTTTCCAATGTGACTAGAGCGGAGTCACAACGGAAAACTTGGAAGAAAAGGTCTGGCTTGAATTTCGGTTGCACCTCAAAATACATTTTTGTAGAGAAATTCTTAGACTCTTTATGACGAAGAATTAAGAATTACAAAAGGAAGCCCTTGTTTTGCATATAAGCACCTTTGTGTACTCCTAGAAAAAAGAAACTCAAAAGAAAATTGTCCCTCATAAATGGGATGACATTTTCATGGTCTTCCATTGTACTTCTCTTTAACCTTCGTATAATTTATCCATTTGAAAACCAAAAAACGAAAACTACTCTTAGGGATCTAGTCTCCACACTAGAGAGAACGTCTTGTGATTCTCCACCCAACCTACCATTACATAGATTTGGGGACTAAGAATGATCTTTTGAGTAATTGGATTCCACATATGCATGTGCAATCGTGACCACTTCTTTTACACCTTCCATTAGAGTCTATTGGTGATGGCGTACTTACCACTTTAGTTAAGTCTATCTAAGCTCAAGTTAGATCATATTAACTTTAATTGATGTTTCTAATTGGTACTAGAGTACACTATGCAAAAATTCCCCCCATGCTTCTCACAGAGTTTGAATTCAATACCTCCTCCTTTCCATTCTTGAGACTTAATACATAGGCCAAGCTGATAAGCTTTGTAAGACTCCAAAATTAGCTAATATTATCATGAACTTAGAACCTTATCCATGGTACTATATAACATTTCCCCTCGAAGTTATAAATATATAATAACTTGTTCTCCTGAGCCTATGGTCTGAACTAGGGAGAATGGTAGCCATCTGTCTTTTTTCACCTCATTTATCAAAAGGAGATTATATCTTGGATTGGATGTCAAAAAAGAGGAATCATGTGTATGGAGTGATCCTTGCCCAAATCAATTAAACACCATATCTGTTTCCACTTGATAAGCCAAATGGAATGCAAAGTATGGTAACAATGATAAGGGTGGAGTATACATATCTATCCAATTCACTATTTTTCTATATATGGACAACATTGAAGTTATATTTTATTTTACTCCAAGATATGCAAAGAGAAAACGCCAAATAAAACCCATTGGGTCCAAAATAGTATGAGAAAGGAGTATTGTGATGCAACCTTTGTTTATCGAGCTTGGTGTTAAGGGTCGTGAATAAGGATCAATCACCCTCCCCTTGACGCTTTACATACATGCATACATACATACACACTCACACACGCGCACACACACACACATACATACATACATACATATATATATATATATAAAAGTCTAAATATAGTCTACTATTCTTGAGTAGAGGATTATTTTCTTATAGTAGGTTTGTATTTTGCTCAAGCTTGTAGCGAAATGTTTTTGAAGCTTAAAATCCAAAATATAGATACGTAGAACTTTCATAGGAAGCTCAAAAGAAGTTGGAGGTTTGTGTAAACATGATATAAGATAGCGATGTGTTGAAGATCTTGGATTTAGAGCTTGCATTTATTGGCTGATGTACATTCATTGTGGCTCGTCCTCCATATGAGAATATAAAAATTTATTGTGAGGTGATTGAAATACACAAGATCATTGTGGTCTTTTGTTTGTTCATGTCATTTTTCATCTGAGATAAGTTTGTCAATTGATGTGTCATGGCATTATGCATGTATCTGATTTGATGCCATGTGGATTCGAATGTGATTCTTAGTTCGTACACATTCTATAGGAGATAAATTTGATCTCATTGGTACCTTTGTCTCTTTTTTTCATGCGAGTACACAATTTTTTAATGTTGTGACTTCTTGAAAAGTCTAAATCTATTTGGAACTCCATCTTTATCCTAATTGTCATTTGAAGCACATTGTTCACTGATCTATTGACGGTCATTATGATTTGATTTATGTATGTAATTTCCACTTTTTCTCTTTGGTTGTAGATTATGACATGGAGGGGAGATGCTATTGAAATTTTACATCTCTTATGCTAGAGAGATGATCTAGTATTATTTTTAACATAGCTTGATGGATAGAGTTTGGAAAATGGTTTATTTCCATATGCTTGAAATTCATAATAGGCGATTCTTCATATTTTGGATTAGGCTTACAAGGGTTGAATTTGGTTGGAAGGTGCATTGCCCTAGTTTTGGCTTGCATTTACTATCCATTGGTTGGCATTGCTTGTTATACTCTACCCCTCTTGCATTTACTATCCATTGGTTGGCATTGCTTGCTATACTCTACCCGTCTTTCTATACTCGACCCCTAGTTCAAGGAATGGGAAATTCTAAAAATATCCAATCAAAACTATGTGTATGCATTCCCAATGTGTTGAAAGTACTTTTTTATTTATTTGTAATGCTTCACGAAGTAAATGAAATAATACACAGATAGAAAATAATTACTACACAGTGACAAACATAGAAATGAATAAGTTTTGTCATGAATCAGCACAAGATACAATGTGCAACACTCTCTTGTTGTCTGCACAAGTCTAGAGTTTGCTCTCCTCTCGTCACTGGTTTGCTTCAGGACAATGGAACAAATAGATAACTTTTGTATATTTAAGTGATCTGCTCAATTGTTAGCATTCTGATATTTACAAAGTAAGATTCTAAGTTATAATTTTCAAAACTTACAAGCTCTAGTCACTTCGTTGGTGAACATTGGCACGAAAAATGGACAAACCCCACAAACTCCAATCTATAACAAATCATCACCCCCTTCTGAATGTCGATGCATAAATCTATCTAAATCATAGAGGAATTCATAAAAAATAGAAGTGAATTGAGAAATAGTTTCCTTGACCATAGATTCAAAATCCTCTTTAGAATAGTTTGTAGTTCTCCATTGCACCTTCAAAGCTGCTTCCACCACCTTGGCCTCTACATAATCAGAAGACATTGCTTCAAGAAAATTTTGACTAGCCATGCAGAAGCACTTATCCATAAAAGGGGCGCACACACAAAGATACACATATACATGCACATACATTATCATATTTCAACATGAAATCTCGTAAGTATATACATCACATACATACATATGTTTACGTGAACTAGCACATACACATAACACATATACACACATCTATGCACATACAAGCATTTCTTAAAAAGCACCACATATACGTATACAAAATATACATAAATATGTTGACATGCACACATATATAGGTGTGCACATATACTAGACACACATAACACACCACCATACACATAGATACATATTTTTAGATGCATTTAAACAAAACACACATATGTATCTCATGGATGCATCACATACATATGTGTGCAAATTCAAGTATACATACTCACACACACACTCTTATTCACTTCTAGCTTGAACACATTCATGCTAATGGTTTGTACGTAGATACACAAAGAATGCCCTTAAGCATGGATGAATCATGCTATTAGTTAGCATAAACGTAAATAAAATCCATCAAGCATCAATATGCAATAAAATACTCTTTTATGATTAGAGAGCACTTACAATATGATCAAGCTGATAACATTAATCTTTCTTTCACTGTTCCTTGTGAATTTTACCTACCAAAGTAGCACATTCATTCGTTTGAATTGAACTGAAGTTAGAAAGTCCCCCCCCCTTCAGGCATCATCAAGTACTCCTTTTGATCAATAACAAGCTTAAACCCAAGTGGGTCCCACATGAGGGTGATGAGAGGGTAATTAACCTTCTTTGTAATGCCATTTAAACTCTGTAAAAGCTTCCCCTGCTTTGTGGGATTTGGGGGGTCCCGTGGGCACTAGTCCCTTCTCTTGTACTTTTCTTTATTTAATTCAAGTCCGGGAGAGTAGGCTAATGCCAAAATTCCTTTATATTAAAAAAGAAAAATTATGACTCTTGTGCCTCTCCACATGGCCAAGTTTTCTCCACCCATCTTTGTGGGAATTGAACTCACGACCTACCAGCTAGGAGTACAATGGGCTTACCACATGTCCCAAAAGCCATTGTTGAAGATTACTTCCTAATCCTCCATCTTAGGGTGTGGTTTAACCATCTCTTGCCTACCATATCTTCAGTCTTACACTCTCTTCCCCTTCTAGAGATCACCTCAATGATAATTCCTTGATCTCCTCTTGAATTCATGTCCTCACCCTTGCACAATCTCTTGAACCTTCTTGTTCTCAACCTTGGCCTCTTGAACCTTTCATTTTTTCTTCTTGGCCACGTACCTATGGATTTGCCTTGCTCTCAACATTGGTGTTTTGAGCCTTGCATATTTGATTCTTGGCCACTTGCCTATAGACTTTCATTGCTCTCAACCTTCGTATGTTGGACCTTGCCTTTCCACTTCTTGGCCAATAGCCTACGGATGTGCCTTGCTCTCAACCTTGGTCTCTTGAAGCTAGTTCTCATCCATAGAAGGTATCTTGGATCCTCAATCTATGCATGTGTCCTTCCGAGAGCTTTCCAATGGTATATTACACATCTAAATATGACCTACATATTGGGAGATATACTCTAAACTTCGAAAGCTTTGCGTGCATCTTCCATCTACCTAACCAAGCTTACTTCCTACTCTAATACCAATTGTGGGAATTGAACTTATGGACTACCCGATAGGAGTATGATGGGCTAACCACTTGCCCCAAAAGCCATGGTTGGGGACTGCTTCCTAATCAACCGTTTGAGGGTGTGGTTCAACCATCTCCTACCTATCATATCTTAAGTCTAACAATCTTCTAACTGGACATAGCATAGGACATGCAACATTAACCCCATAAAAAGTCAATGTCAGATCTTGGCTTTACCCACCCAACCATAGTGATGCCACTCCCTATAAAATCACATAGGTGCATGCGAATGTATAAGCTGGGCCTTACAAGGAAAATAGCATTGGCTCATCACCATTATCACCCAACTAGTGTAGTTCCACCCAACTACTAGCACATTGCAATGCAATGATGACACATGCACATACACATATATATCCAATTAGTATATGAAGGCCAATATTATAACATAATAAAATCTATCGGAAGATTTGAGGGACCAACATCAAGAAACAAAGAGTCCCACTTCGCCAAGTGTTCATGCACACTATTATATAGAGGCATTTAGTCAAACGTCACCTTCAGCTACTTGCGGTTTCTCTCACAAAAGCCCTAATCCACTAGCTATATCTAATCAGATAAGTACTTGCCTTTTATGTATCTTATGTAAGCATAATATTCATATATTTAATTGATTCTACGTAATTCCCTTTACTTTATATAGTACAAACCTTAACATGCGACTCATAGACAATACACAATGCATATATATATATATATATATATATATATATATATATATATATATATATATATATATATATATATATGTGTGTGTGTGTGTTTGTGTGTATAGAATCATTTCACTAGTTCGACATCCAAAGACTTGGTTGAATTTGCACACATCGAATATCTCCAATATTCTTGCTCCGAATCTTTGTCTTTCACTTCTTCATTTCGTTTATCTTTCTCTTCTAAAACTCAAACAAAACCCATTATTTATTTACATTCTTATATACAAATCATTTTAAAGCATGATCGTATTGATAATGTTTTTCTTGAAACCATTAATCAGAATGAACAATAACTATATCGATAAATGAGAAATCATGAGTCAACAAACAAGAAAATTGTGCCTTATTTTTCAAAATCCTTTATATAAATATACATATATTTCCAAAATCAACTAGAAAAATGTAAATTTTTTATATTTTTATCATTTTCTGAAAATTTTGGAACTCAAAACATGCAATAAATTTCGATCTAAGAATATTGAGATTTCCAAGATCTATATGAAAAATATACAAGAGCTTTAAAGTTGCATATAGAAGAAAAAGATTAGAACTTGTATTCGAAGGAGGATTTTGGATAGTGAATCGAATATGTTACAGAACACGATTTTTACATGTGAACTACTTTGGAGAATTTTCTTAAGCACCAAAAATATCATAGAATTTCAAATCAAGCCACAAATTTCTTCATGTATGTCTAGATCCCCCCCCCGCCCCAAATTGGTGCATTTGTTTTTTTCAATGTCCTCCAATGTTATTCTTTATAATCTCTTCTTCATGGTTAAAATAAATAATCCCACCAAGATTCATCTTGATCGCCAACATATTTTCTTGCATGCTCAATCTATCCCTTCTTTTCAATAATTACATGCATCCACCTTATACTTTGCTCAATCACATTTCCATATTTTTCCATATCAATTTTATCTTCATTTGGGGATTGTTGTGTACCATAAACACTCAAATTAGGAACATGGAATAAAAATCGGCATCCATCCTTGGGCTCCCAATCATGAGAAGATGAATATCTTTGCAAATAAAATATTTATGTAATCATGCATTCTCATGAAGAATGCATAGTTGAAACTAATACTGTGCAAACTCCACTGTATACCAAGGCACCAATCAAATGCATTTGCACAAGGACTTCATCTCCAAACACCCTTTGGAACATGGGAAAAATGTAGACATGTCTTCTTTTGTTCCATACCATCAATCAACAAACACATATGTTAATATATTTAGGTAGTGATGTGTGTGAACACACTAGGACCGTCGGGGCACTTTTTTCCCTCTTTAGGAGGTTTTTTTCCCCCGGCTTGTATATACGCATATTGCCCTAATGGGCTACTTACTTTGTACATTCTCTAGTAATACATTCAGTATTGTGTGTTTGTGCTCCAAGCTTCTTCTTCTTCCTTGTGCTGTTCGCGTGCTTCTGCAGACATCTATCTCCAACAATTGGTATCAGAGCAGGTCGTCACTTCATCTAGGGCGCCGTCGACACTCCTTCGTTTGCAATCTCAGAATCGAACGAATTTTGGTGAGCTCGTTTCGGCCTCCGAATGCACCATCACAGTGCTTGTGTAGGCTATTTCGTCTTTTTGTGCCAAAGGTATATACCAAAGGATAAGTTGGATGGTACCAACTACCCATTATGGGCTTATATGATGCGACATGTATTGGTTGCAAAAGGATTGTGGAACATTGTGTAGGGTGTTGAAAGACGTCTTGTTACACCTGTAACGACAGGTACTGCAAATACAGGTGTTGGAGCTGATGAAGATGGTGTCGAAGATGATATTCCGCAGATTCCTGTTCGTGCTGCTGTTTCTGCTGCACCTACTGTAGAGCAGATTCGATGGGATGGCAGAGATGCCCAGGCACATGCATTGATAGCTTTATCTATCAAACGTTCCATTATTCCTCACATTCGCTCTTGCAGAACAGCTAAGGATGCTTGGGATACACTTACCACATTGTACCAAGCTAGGAATGAGGCTCGTGTTGCTTACCTCCGAAAATAGTTGGAGAGTGAGCACATGAATGAAGGTGATTCTATGGACAACTTCCTAACGAAGATCAAAGATTAAGGAACAGTTGATTTCTGCTGATGAGGTTATACCAGATAGCTCACTTGTGCAGACCGTTCTAAATGGTCTTCTTGATTCATATCAAAGTTTTGCTTCTACTCTTCGGTTGATGATGAAAGGCAATCCAAATGCCCTATCATTTGAGGAGTTAGTCTCTGTTCTGTTGCAAGAAGATCAGTCGAGGCAAAATAGGTACATTATGCGAGTTGCAGATCAAGCTTTCCTGGCTAGTCAGAAGGGCAAAGGAAAATGGAGCTCTTCAACTAGTAAGTAGAAATCTGCTAATTTTGCATATTCGAAGAAGGAAGATACAAATGAGAAGAAATCAGAAAAGCAGAAATTGTTTTGTAAGTACTGTAAAGGCAATGATCATATCATAAAGAACTGTCCAAAACTGGCTGCAAAAGAGGCAAAGAAGAAAGAGGCTAGAATGGTAGTTGTAGAGGCCTCTACACCAAAAGCAGAGTCTGCTAATCTTGTGTAGGAAGAAGAATGGGTGTTTACTACTGTCTGCATTTTTTACCCATCTTCTCATGATCAGTGCATGTCTGCAGTAGACTCAGATGTTTGGTATTTTGACAGTGGGGCAACCAAACATATTACCTCGCAGCGCAGTTTCTTCTCTTCACTCGAGCCTGCCCCTACAGGGAATACTGTTACATGCACCAACAACTCCTCTTACCCTGTTATGGGAGTTGGTAAGATCATTGTGACTATTGGTGATGGTAGTTCTTTCACTTTGTCAGATGCTTTATTTGTGCCAGGGATCAAGAAGAACTTGTTATCAATTTTTGCATTAGCCAAGATTGGCTTGGTTGTGAAATTTATTGATGACATGTGTACAATTCATGATCTATCAAATGGCGATGTGATTATTGCTTCTGGCATTTTATGTCGTGTCCTGTATAAGCTCATAAACTATGAAAGATCAATAAATGATTTGGCATGTGCAGTAAACAGTTCTCAGGCTATGCCAGATGCAAAGCTTTGGCATCCACGCTTTGGTCATCTGAATTTTGCTAGTTTGCTATGCCTGCAAAAATCTGAAATGGTGTCCTCTTTGCCCAAACTTGAGGCACCTAGAAAACATGTTTGTGAAGGCTGTATTTTGGGCAAAATGCAGCGTTCCTCCTTTCCAAAAGATGGTTCAGTTCGGGCTACACAGAAATTGCAGCTTATACATAGTGATGTTTGTGGTCCTATGTAGACACCCTCTTTTGGAAATTACCTTTACTTTGTGACTTTCATTGATGAGTTTTCCGGGCATGCATGAGTATATCCAATCAAAGCAAAGTCCGAAGTGTTCATGTGCTTTAAACAATTTTTGGTTTTAGTTGAAAATCTGTCAGCATGTAAAATGGGCACCCTCCGTTTTGATCGAGGGGGGGAATATATGTCTTCTAATTCTAATGCATTTCTGGCTGAACGTGGGATAAAACACCAGTGTACAGTGTTGTATACACCTCAATAGAATGGAGTTGCTGAACGAAAGAACAGGTCACTCATGGAGATGGCGAGGTGTATGGTCAAGAGCCAGGCTCTACCACATAGTTTCTGGCTTGAGGCTGTCATGTGTGCAACATATGTACTGAACAGGTGTCCCACTAAAGCGGTGCAGTCTATCACTCCATATGAGGCTTGGCATGACCGCAAGCCATCTGTTGCTCATCTGCGTGTTTTTGGTTGTTTGGCATATGCACTAGTTCCTGAACAACATCGCAGAAAATTGGATGATAAGGCAGTAAAATGTATTTTTGTTGGGTACAATTCTGAAAGTAAAGGCTATCGTCTGTATCATCCAATGACTAAACGCATTCTGGTTAGCCGTGATGTTGTCTTTGTGGAAGATGCTATTCAGCCATTGCTTTCATGTACTAAGGAGGCATCTGTTAGCTCCAAAGACATGTATGATACTTTGATGCCTCTTTTTATAGGTGGACAGTCTAGTGCTGGTCCTAATGAGGCAACTTCTCAACCTATGCAGGTTTCATATGATGATGCAGATCATTCCATTTCTGATGCAGATTTACATGATGCACTTGTTGATGAGAGAGCTGATATTGAGCAGGCAAAAACTATGCCAAAATGGTTGGTGCAGACTTTGCGTGACAGCAAATTAGATACACCTTTGTCATATCGTACTCGTTTAGGCTCTCATAGTGCCTCCTTTGCATCAGAGTGCTATGCTATGGCTGCCTCTAGTCTTTGTGATGAGAATGAGCCTGTTTCTTTTGATGAAGCACAAAATTCAAAAAATTGCATGGCTGCTATGCAATCTGAATATGATGCTATAATGAAGAATGGTACATGGTTCTTTATGTGACTTGCCTCCTGGCAAGAAGGCCATTGGCACTAAGTGGGTATACAAGCTGAAGCGTAAACCTGATGGTACAATTGATAGGTATAAGGCTAGGCTTGTTGCAAAGGGTTATGCGTAGGAAAGAGGCATTGATTTTGATGAGACCTTTGCACCTACATGCCGTATGACTACTGTTCGGAGCATTTGTGCACTTGCAGCCCATCATGGTTGGAATGTACATCAGTTGGACATTAAAATAGCATTTCTGAATGGTGACTTGCATGAAGAAGTGTATGTTTTTCAGCCCCGTGGCTTTATGCAGAAAGGGCATGAAAACTAGGTGTGCAGGTTAAAGAAGG
>CM035408.1:171854478-171889478 GCA_020310875.1 Ceratopteris richardii | reverse complement strand
GACCACGTATGCACACACACACACACACTTACACACACATACATATGCATACACACACATATACACACACACAATGTCACTCTAGCACAATGGCAAGTACCAACGTGAGGAGATACACCTCATAAATGTCAATCCGTGGAGACGTGAGGACTGGTATGAAGACCATGAGCAAGTGATGGCACAAGTGCGTGAGTGAAAGCACACATGCATGCACACACATACACACACACGCGCACAAAGTAAGAGCAAAGAGTGGAACAATGGATGGACTTCGATTACAAAAGAGATCTCTTACAAAGCTGAAATCTACAACAAGATAACCTCAAAAATGAGCTCTCCAGCCCTTTTTATAGGTTTCTGAGTGGTTTTGTCCCTGTCCAGACTTACTGTCTGGCCTAGTTAAAAAATAGGTTCCAGGGCTTATTTGGGGGCTCAAACGGAGTCCAAAAATTATGAAAATTGGTAGGATGATAGTTCTAATACTCCTCAAGCTGGAGGACTCCTCGGCTTGAACAAAATGGAGTAACAGAAATGGAAAATGGTATCTACAATGGTTTTTAGTGATAAAAATCACTATTTTTATAGGGTTTTCTTCTTTAATTTGACAGGTGCTTCTTGGAGCTCCCTACTTGCTACTTCTTCTTGTGTGTCCACTTCCTTGATGTGCTTCCATGCTTTGTCCTTGACCTTGAGCTTCAACTCTCACCCCCTCTTGAGTCTGTCATCCCTGACAGACCCTTGTTGTAGTTGTTGTTCCATGTAGTACGTTGAGAGGTAGTGTCCTTCATGTATCAACAGGAGCGGTCCATCTTCCCAATGTAGCCTGGTTGGTTGTCAGGTTCTTCAATTTTCCACCACTAGCCTATGCGAGAGTTGGTCCCTGGTAGGTACTTCATCCTTGGACTTGAGTTAGATGGCATATTTTCGTGCTTTCACAGATGGCTAGTTGCTCAAAAGAGGTTGTAAATATTGATCCTGAGCAGTTGTTGACGTTGAAAGGCTTCATAGGTACTGATGTTGTACACCTCTTGTATTTGGAGTTTTGAACATGAGTTTCATAGTAGGATGCCAAGTACTTTTGACCCATAATGATTGATGGGTAAGTGCATTAGTAAATAGGTTGAGAAAAATATGTGCCTTATGCACGGCCTTGTAATGTAGCCCTATGCATGCAAACTTGGGAAATTCATCGGAAGAATTATGGTGCAAGAAGTTGGGTCTTGAGCTAAGTGCTCAAGGGTATGCCGATGAAGAGGTTTCCTAATCTATCATGGTTATAGCGTTGTTGAAGCATGCATGTCTTACCATGGTGAGAGGTTCGTCGATCTTTGTCTCTTCCTATTGTACTCCATCATGGTGTTTGACCATTGCCTTGTTGTTTTGTGGATGGATGTCCTTGCTGATGGTTCACTAATGAGACTCTTCAAAGGCATGGTTTTGTCTCCTCTCATTGTCTTTTCTGCTTCCTCGTGTTTCTTGTCTGTCTCTTTTTCTTTCTTTTCTTTTCCTTTTTTTTGGAACAATGGAAGAAAACAAGATGAAAGGTGTTAGCGTCAATAAAATATTTTACATATGTAAGATGTGTCACATGTGCCTAGGATTCTCGATTGTGTCTATGCATGGCCGTGTAATGTGGCCCTATACTAATGCATACTCTGGAAATGCATAGCCTAAATGGTGCAAAAGACAAGGTTATGCCAAAGGCACATTGTTGTTGGTCGAGGCTTTTGATGTTACTGCAGGTGTTGATGTAGCCTTTGTTGGAGGTATCCCTTGGATGTCAAAAGGACCACTAATTTTAGGGACCCATTTCAGAACAGTGTGGGACTGCATACACCGCTGTGTGCAGTTTCTAAGACTTTCAAATAGTGTGATTCATGAACGCACAGTCTTAGGTAACCATCCTTGCCTCTTCGATATAGGTTGTCTCCTACTAAGGCATAGTCTTGAGCCTCTTGCTCCATGCTCCGTTTTCTTGCAAGACTAGCCTCATTGGGTAATGTTCCCAATCTCATGAACTCGACCAATGGAGCACTCCATTTTCGAATTAACAATACATGATAAAGAGTCGCATGCTTCACTGGGGGTCTCTTCTAGCACACCTGACAATTCTTAATCTACTCATGTATTTCTTTGTCCATGCTAGGCCAATACACTCCTAAACGTTTTAGGTTCTGCAATGTTCATTGTTTAGAGTAGTGATTTCCTAACAACCCTTCATGGGCTTGTTGCAACCAACTAGTATGTTCATCGTCTTCGACACAACAAGCTAGTACACCCTCGGTATCTTGCTTGTACATACTTCCTGCCAATATTTGATATTGTTGTGATCGTACAATTTCTTCTTTGTTTGTTTTTATGTTCTTATTTGTAGGCCTCAAGGTTAGGACAGGTACCAACTTATTTGCCCATTTAGGAGCAACTTCTAAGTTGAACAAATAAGCATCAGGTAGTTCATCCGACACTCCTTGCGGTGGCTCTCCTGAAGTGATGCGAGAAAGATGGTCCGCCCTAAGGTGGGTCCTACCTTTCCTAACAACCACTTCAAAATCATATTCCATTAGTAAGAGGAACCATCTTACTAAGTGTCCAGTATTGCAAGGTTTATTGACCAAATATAATAAAGCTTGACGATCCGTGAAAAACTTGAACTTGTTGGCCAATAGATAGTGTCTAAACTTCTTCACAGGATATACCATGCCTAGACCTTCTCTTTCCATTGTTGTATAATTTCGTTCAGCTGCGTTCAACTGTCTGCTAGCATATGCGATGGGTAAATCTAGATTTCCTTCACCTGTGGGTTGTGCTAGCACACATCCTATTGCATGATTGGAAGCATCTACATGGGCATGGAAGGGTTTACTCCAATCAGGAGTGGTCAGTATTGGTGCTGAGCACAATCGTCTCTTCAGCTCATTGAAGGAATTTTCACATTCGTTGTTCCACTCAAAATTTGTCAACAATCCGTAAAGAGGTTTAGCAATGATGGCATACATGTGGATGAACTTGCGGTAATATCCACAATGATCCATAAAGGCTTGCACCTCTTTAACGTTCCTTGGCCTTGGCAACTCTGCTATGGCTCTTACTTTGTCCTCATCTGTTGATATTCCATTTTTAGAAACAATGTGACCTAAGATTTTACCTTGTCGTACCATGAACACACACTTCTCTGGGTTCAAACACACTCGATATTCTCTACACTTGTTGAAGATTTGTCTGAGCTCAGGGATGTGGTATCTTCTTACTTGGGAATGAGCACATAAATCATCCACATATACTTCTAAGTTCTTTCGCAAGAACTCTTTGACGACATGACACATGAGCCTTTGGAATGTTGCAGGTGCATTGGTGAGACCAAATGGCATCACCCGAAATGCAAAGATTCCCCACTCTGTGGCAAAAGCCGTTTTGTGTTGATCTTCTGGGGCAATGGCTACTTGATTATAACCCAAAAATCCATCAAGAAAGCTATAAACTTCCTTGCCTGCAACACACTCCAATAAATGTTCAGTGATTGGAAGCGGATAGCTATCTCTGATCGTAGCAGCATTAACTTTTTTAAGGTTAATACACACTCGCAGCTTTCCATTCTTCTTGGGCACCACTACAATGGGGGACACCCATTCAATATGCTCAATCTCATAGTACATACATACTTACATGCATACACACACATATGCATACATAATGCACATATGCATGCATACATGCATACACATAGACACATACACACACATAGACACATACACACACATAAATAGATACACACTCATAGACACACACACATACACATAGACATGCACACACATACACACACATACACACACACATACACACATAATGATGCATTCACACACATACACATGCATACGCACATACAGACACATATACACACACACATAGACACACACACATACACACATACACACACATAAACACATACACTCATAGATGCATAGCGACACATACACATATACACACACACATACACACACACATATAGACACACACACATACACACATAGACAGATGCACACATAATGATGCATACACACACATACACATGCATACACATACATATGCATACATACATGCATACACATACACACACATAGACACATACACACACATACACACTCATAGATACACACACATACACATAGACACACACACACATACACACACATATACACACATAGATACACACATAGACACATACACACATAATGATGCATACACACACATACACATGTATACACACATACAGACATATACACACACACATACACATATACACAAACATATATGCATACACACACATAGAGAGACATACACACACATACACATACATGCATACATATGCATACATAATGCATATGCATATGCATACATATGCATACATAATGCATATGCATATGCATACATATGCATACATAATGCATATGCATATGCATACATAATGCATATGCATATGCATACATAATGCATATGCATACATAATGCAGATGCATATGCATACATAATGCAGATGCATATGCATACATACATACTTACATGCATACATAATGCACATGCATACATACACATACATAATGCATACACACACATATGCATACATAATGCATACACACACATACACACACATACACACATATGCATACATACATGCATACACATACACACATGTGACACATACACATAGACACACACACATACACACACACACACATATACACACACACAAACATACACACATAGACACATACACACATAGACACATACACACATAATATGCATACACACACATATGCATTACATGCATACACATACACACATAGACACATACACACACATAGACACATACACACACATAAACACATACACACTCATAGACACACACACATACACATAGACAAACACACACACATACACACACATATACACACACATACACACATAGACACATACACACATACACATGCATACACACATACAAACACATATACTCACACATACACACACATATATGCATACACACACACATAGAGAGACATACACACACATACACATACATGCATAAGAGACGGTGCTATTTTTGGATATTTTGTTTACGGGGGAGCGTCGCATAAGCGATGTCTGTGTCGCTTATGTGACGCTAAATATGTGCATTGCAAATAGCATCGCTAATAAGCAATGCTATTTGTGACATTGGCAAACTAGATAGCATCGCATATGCGACGTCCTGTGTTCCAGAGCGTCACATAAGCGACGCTCTTGAATGTTACAAAAAGAGTTCGATTTCTCTCATCACATTTGTGCCGGCATTAACACGCGAGAGGCAGAAGAGAATGAGAGAGAGAGAGAGAGCACGAGAGAGGGAGAGAGACATGCATCTCGTTGAAGCGAGGTATGCGCACACACACACACACACTTACACACATACATATGCATACACACACACATATACACACATAAACACACACACACATACACATAGACACACACATACACACACAAATACACACACATACACACATGCACACATATGCATACACATGCACACATAATGCATCCAGGTATATGCTCCTGAATCAGTTTTAGCCAAGGCTAAGATTTCTGAATTGTTGGATTTAAGTCATCAGTTAATATCTACCCAAGGAGGCCAAGCTTTAGTGAAATTATCTCAGGATGGCATCCTTTCAAGCCATTTGATTTTAGAAAATCATTTTTGGTTGCTAAAACATGAAATTCAAATGTTAAATATTTATTGTGACTCTCCTGCTCCCAAGCCTACAATAATTAAGGCACCGGGTATAAAAGCTCCTTTGTGGACAGGGATACAGGTCTTAAATATGACCTTTTCCCCTGGTGTAGAGTACACATATTTAGGTAGTGTAGTTGTGCATGACAGCGAGATAATGCAGTGTCCTGTTGGCAATAAATGGTTACTAGATTGCCATACGGGAATTGTCCCAAGACTTTGCTATAAAAAAGGGACTGAAACTGCTGTTCAGTTCCTAACATGCCTTCAAAATGTTCTACATGAATGGCTTTCCCAAACAGGGTTCAGTGTTGGCTTGAAAGACATGTACTTAACAGATGAAATCAGAACATATAAAAAAACTTCTTGAAGAGGTTCATATTGTTGTAGATGATGGCAGATTGTCTTCTAAGAGAGTTCTCACTTTCGAAAGGTAGATCCAATTAGTCCTGTCAGGAAAAGAGGAACTCCCCGGGAGTGATGCGGTGAACAAGTAGCTGACACTCATGTATAAGGAAGTGCCAAGCTATGTGGAAGTCACTCCACAAAAGGAAGTAAGCCCAAAGCTTTGCGGAAAGCTTCAAACTTCTCCCTGGGCAGAGCCTTCGTGAAAAGGTCTGCAATGTTCTCCTGCATGGGCACATATGCCAAGCTGATCTCCCTAGCAGAGAACCTCTCCCTGACATAGTGATAATGCACCTCAATGTGCTTAGTGCGAGCATGGAACACAGGGTTCCTCGCAACTGCCAATGCGCTCTGACTGTCAGTGAAGATGGTGGTTGCAGAAGTCTGATCAACACCCAAATCAACCATAAGGCGTCTAAGCCACACACACTCAACAGTAGCTATGAAAGTTGCCCTATACTCAGCCTCACAACTAGAAGTGGCCATAGTAGGCTGCTTCTTGCTCAACCAAGATATACATGAGCTACCAAGCATGAAGCAAAAACCACTGGTGGACACACGAGTGTCATAGCAACCAGCCCAATCTGAGTCAGAAAAAGCATGCAAATCTAGCGATAGTGATCCCCCCCTTGGGATAAAACAACCCAAGTAGCCGAGTACCACTCAAGTAGCGAAAGATACGCTTAACCGCCTTCCAATGCGTGACTCCTGGGCAATGCATAAACCTGCTCATCTGTGAGAAAGCAAACTGAATATCTGGCCGAGTAATGCATAAGTAAATCAAGCATCCAACAGCCTGCTGATAGAGAACAACATCAAATGCATCTCCAGCATCATGAAGACTCAATCGTAAACATGTCTCCATAGGAGTGGCAATAGGCTTACAGTCTTCAAGGCCAAAACGCTGCAATAATGTGTCAATATATTTCGTTTGACACAAAGCCATTCCACCATCAACTTGCATAAACTCAATGCCCAAATAGTGATGCAAATGCCCCAAATCAGACATCTCAAATGAGGCATGCAAATCAGCCTTGAAATCAGCAATATGCTTCTCAATAGGACCAGTGAGCAGCATGTCGTCAACATAGACAACAATGATCAGAAGCACATCATTAGCACACTTAACATATAAGGTGCTTTCAGTTGGACTGTTCTCAAAACCATGTGCAACTAGATAGGCATGTATCTTCTCATACCAAGCACGTGGTGCTTGCTTTAAACCATATAATGCCTTCTTAACCTCCACACCTAGTTTTCATGCCCTTTCTGCACAAAGCCACGGGGCTGAAAAACATACACTTCTTCATGCAAGTCACCATTCAGAAATGCTGTTTTAATGTCCAATTGATGTACATTCCATCCATGATGGGCTGCAAGTGCACAAATGCTCCGAACAGTAGTCATACGACATGTAGGTGCAAAGGTCTCATCAAAATCAATGCCTCTTTCCTGTGCATAACCCTTTGCAACAAGCCTAGCCTTATACCTGTCAACTATACCATTAGGTTTACGCTTCAGCTTGTATACCCACTTAGTGCCAATGGCCTTCTTGCCAGGAGGCAAGTCACATAAAGACCATGTACCATTCTTGATTATAGCATCATATTCAGATTGCATAGCAGCCATCCAATTTTCTGAATTCTGCGCTTAATCAAAAGAAACAGGCTCATTCTCATCATAGAGACTAGACGCAACCATAGCATAGCAATCTGATGCAAAGGAGGCACTATGAGAGCCTGAACAAGTACGATATGACAGAGGTGCATCTAATTTGCTGTCACGCAAAGTCTGCACCAGCCATTTTGGCATAGTTTTTGCCTGCTCAATATCAGCTCTCTCATCAACTAGTGCATCATGTAAATCTGCATCAGAAATGGAATGATCTGCATCATCACATGAAACCTGCAAAGGTTGAGAAGTTGCCTCATTAGGAACAACACTAGACTGTCCACCTATAAAAAGAGGCATCAAAGTATCATACATGTCTTTGGAGCTTACATATGTCTCCTTAGTACATGAAAGCAATGGCTGAATAACATCTTCCACAAAGACAACATCACGGCTAACCAGAATGCGTTTAGTCAGTGGATGATACAGACGATAGCCTTTACTTTCAGAACTGTACCCAACAAAAATACATTTTACTGCTTTATCATCCAATTTTCTGCGATGTTGTTCACGCACTAATGTGTATGCCAAACAACCAAAAACATGCAGCTGAGCAACAGATGGCTTGCGGTCATGCCAAGCCTCATATGGAGTGATATACTGCAGCGCTTTAGTGGGACACCTGTTTAGTACATATGTTGCACACATGACACCTCGCCATCTCCATGAGAGACCTGTTCTTCCGTTCAGCAACTCCATTCTATTGAGGTATATACGGCACTGTACACTGGTGTTTTATCCCATGTTCAGCCAGAAATGCATTAAAATCAGAAGACATATATTCCCCCCCTCGATCAGAACGAAGGGTGCCCATTTTACATGCTGACAGATTTTCAGCCAAAACCAAAAACTGTTTGAAGCACATGAACACTTCAGACTTTGCTTTGAGTGGATATACCCATGCATGCCTATAAAAATCATCAATGAAAGTCACGAAGTAAAGGTAATCTCCAAAAGAGGGTGTCTGCATAGGACCACAGACATCACTATGTACAAGCTGCAATTTCTATGTAGCCCGAACTAAACCATCTTTTGGAAAAGAGGAATGCTGCATTTTGCCCAAAATACATCCTTCACATACATGTTTTCCAGGTGCCTCAAGTTTGGGCAAAGAGAACACCATTTCAGATTTCTGCAGGCATAGCAAACTAGTAAAATTTAGATGACCAAAGCGTGCATGCCAAAGCTTTGCATCTGACATAGCGTGAGAATCATTTACTGCACATGCCAAATCATTTTCAGATCTTTCATAGTCTATAAGCTTATACAACCCACGACATAAAATAGAAGCAATAATCGCATCGCCATTTGACAGATCATGAACTGTACACATGTCATCAATAAATTTCACAACCAAGACAATCTTGGCTAATGCAGAAACTGATAGCAGGTTCTTTTTGATCCCTGGCACAAATAAAGCATTTGACAAAGTGAAAGAACTACCATCAGCAGTAGTCAAAATGATCTTACCAACTCCCATAACAGGATAAGAGGAGTTGTTGGCGCATGTAACAGTATTCCTTGTAGGGGCAGGGTCGAGTGAAGAGAAGAAACTGCGCTGTGAGGTAATATGTTTGGTTGCCCCACTGTCAAAATACCAAACATCTGAGTCTACTGCAGACATGCACTGCTCATGAGAAGATGGGTCAAAATTGCAGACAGTAGTAAACGCCCATTCTTCTTCCTACACAAGATTTGCAGACTCGGTTTTTGGTGTAGAGGCCTCTGCAACAACCATTCCAGCCTCTTTCTTCTTTGCCTCTTTAGCAGCCAGTTTTGGACAGTTCTTTATGATATGATCATTCCCTTTACAGTACTTACAAAACAATTTTTGCTTTTCTGATTTCTTCTCATCTTTATCTTCCTTCTTTGAATATGCAGAATTAGCAGATTTCTGCTTACTAGTTGAAGAGCTCCATTTTCCTTTGCCCTTCTGACTAGCTAGGAAAGATTGATCTGCAACTCGCATAATGGACCTGTTCTGCCTGGACTCATCTTCTTGCAATAGAACAGAGACTAACTCCTCAAATGATAAGGCATTTAGATTTCCTTTCATCATCAACCGAAGAGTAGAAGCAAAACTCTGATATGAATCAGGAAGACCATTCAAAACGGTCTGCACAAGTGAGCTATCTGGTATAACCTCATCAGCAAAAATCAACTGTTCCTTCAAGTCTTTGATCTTCTTTAGGAAACTGTCCATAGAATCACCTTCATTCATGTGCTCACTCTCCAATTGTTTCGGAGGTAAGCAACACGAGCCTCATTCCTAGCTTGGTACAATGTGGTAAGTGTATCCTAAGCATCCTTAGCTATTCTGCAAGAGCGAATGTGAGGAATAATGGCACGTTTGACAGACAAAGCCATCAATGCATGTGCCTGGGCATCTCTGCCATCCCAGCGAATCTTCCCTGCAGTAGGTGCAACAGAAACAGCAGCACGAACAAGAATCTGTGGAATATCATCTTCGATACCATCTTCATCAGCTCCAACATCTGTATTTGCAGTACCTGTAGTTAGAGGTGTAACAAGATGTCTTTCAACACCCTGCACAATGTTCCACAATCCTTTTGCAACCAATACATGTCGCATCATATAAGCCCATAATGGGTAGTTGGTACCATCCAACTTATCCTCAACAACCAACATACAGAATACATCACTGCTTTCAGCCATGGCCGGTGACTAAAATACCTTGATGCAGAAAATTGACTGTATCTCAAAAAGTTGAACAGAACTGCCCAGACGAGTTCTACTAGACTTGTAGCAAACTTCGAAACGCTTAAATTGGCGAACAGAAACTGGCATATAACTTTGGCACAAAAAGACGAAATAGCCTGCACAAGTGCTACGATAGTGCGTTCGGAGGCCAAAATGAGGTCAGATCTGGAAACATCCTGAGTATGCTCACCAAAATTCATGCGATTCTGAGACTGCAAACGGAGGAGTGTCGACAGGACCCTAGATGAAGCGATGACCTGCTCTGATACCAATTGTTGGAGTTAGACATCTGCGGAAGCATGCAAACAGCACAAGGAAGAAGAAGAAGCTTGGAGCACAGACACACAATACTGAATGTATTACTAGAGAATGTACAAAGACAAGTAGCCCATTAGGGCAATAGGCGTATATACAAGTCGGGGGGAAAAAACCTCCTAAAGAGGGAAAAAAGTGCCCCGACAGTCTTGGAGTGTTCACACACATCACTACCTAAATGTATAAACAAATTTCAATGTGTTCTTCGGGAAATACCAACCGTTGTTGAGAGGCATAGTTGTCCATCCAATTCCATGATGGCAATGATAAGGGCTAGAAGCAAAGGATCATTGTCAAACTTGATACAACACTGTGCATGCTTAGGTTTACAATGTGTAAACGGAGAGGAGTTGTTCTTTTGTGACTTTCATGATGGTTTGGCAATAATTCATTCTTGCTTTTTAGATGCTTTAACCTCCAAAGAATTCCTTTATCATTTAATGTCTTCCTGAAAACCTGGAAAAGGGTATGGAGCTGAGGGGCTTGGAGAACTTTTTCGAAAATGTATGTATGGGTTAAGGGAAGTGTATTTAGCATATGATGGTTCTGTTCGGACACAAACAGACAATCATGTAATACAATTCAATTATGAAGTTTTGGAGAAGATCGAAGAGGCAGACTGGAAATCAAAGGATCCACAGAGTCCTGGCCTTGGTTCAGAGCCTGTTGGTGTACTGGCCATGACATCATTGATTGAACCAGCTTATAGTTATGCATTTCGCCAATTTGCACCAACAAAGAGTAATCCCATTCAAACATTGTCAGAGCTTGAGATTTGGCATATTATGACACATTGGTGAGCGAACCTTGAAGCAAATATGTAGAGATCAATGTGTGCTTGGGATACCTAATGTATCCAAGCAACACATGATCTATAAATGAGGTGCATGTCAATTTGGTAAATCACACAGGTTACCCTTCACAAAGAAAGGCTACATGCATGAGGATTACTTGGAACTTGTCCACAGAGATATGTGGGGAGCAAGTGAGGACCCTTCAATTTCTGGCTCAAGGTACTATGTGTCTTTCATTGATGATTTCAGTAGGTGGACCATCTTGTACTTTATGAAACATAAAGATGAAGTATTCAGTTGCTTTAAGAAGTATCTTGCACTTATGAAAATCCAAACAGGAAGGAGCCTAAAGAGACTAAGGTTAGATGGAGGAGGTGAGTACTTCTCCAATGAATTTGATGCATTCTTGCAGGATAGAGGAATCAAAAAGGAGATTACTACAAGGTATACCCCTTAGCAGAATGGGATAAATAGCGAGTCGTAACAAACAAGAACTATGTCGTAAAAAGAACTCTCATAAAAAATCAAGCAAATGGCAGCTTATGTTTGAGATTCCTTTATACTAGTATACATATATTACAAAAATGAGGTGAAAACAAGTGATTTTTTGACATTTTTTGTCATCATAAAAAAAGAGCTCAAAATGTAGTCAAAATTTCACTATATAAGGCATTGACATGTCCAAAATCTATATGATAAGACATTGAGATGTCCAAAATCTATATGATAAGACATTGACATGTCTAAAATCTATATAAAGAATGTAGAACTGAATAATTCTTATACAAAAATAACATTTTAAACATATTTTTAATGGGTGGATATCTGATTGTTATTCAAAATTGCTACAAAACATGGTTTCATTAACCAAACTACTTCGAGGCATTTACATAAGCACTAAAAATGTTAGAGAGCTTCAATGCAACTCACAACTATGTCGATCTATGTCTACACCCTCATCATTTGATGCACTTGATTCAGTCTCATACTGTTGAGAGCTCTCTTCTTCTTCTTCTATATCCACAAGAGCTCTATCTTCATCCACGTACATACCAAATTCTGCACAACTCTTCTTGTTTGCCTATGATTTCCTGTACCACATACATCTGGAAGCTTTTGTTTTATCATGTTGATGGTTGCTTTCCTCAAGTGACCTGTTTTTGTCAAGGAAAAATCATAAACAAGAATATCTACATCATCCATTTTAAGAGTGGATGTGCTTCAAATATTCTTTTTGTTTTTTGAACCTGTTTGTTTAGTATCACACACCATTTCTAAGTTATATTTACCTGTGAATACATTACTACTTTTAGTGTACTACCAATGCACCATCAAAGCCTCTATTCTTCTCTGATCAATATCTTTAGTTATCTCTAAAACCTTTGCAATCCAAGATGGTATGGTAGCCTCATCACCATCAGCAAGTATTGCAATAAGTGTTCCAACATTTATCTCTATTAAATTTCCTTGCCATCTTGCTTCTGCCTGTTTTGTCATCCTTGGGCCTACATAAATATTTCTTTCTGGTGGATGTATAAAACTTTGAAGTGCATCTGCATTACATGCTTGGGCCACATTCACGGATCTTTGTGTACAAAAATCCCATGTGAATGGAACATCAACTGGCCAGTGACCTGCAATTGTATACTGTATAATCTCTTCTTGATGATTGAAAAAGTCCTCCCACCAAGATACATCTTGATCTCCAGCATATTTTTTTGCACGCTCAATATGTCTCTTCTTTTCAATGAGTGCATGCATCCAGCTTTTACTTTGATCAACCACATTTCCACATCTTTCTGTATTGTTTTTATCTTCATATGGTGATTGTTCTGCACCATACACTGTAGACAAATTAGGCACCTGCAATAAGAATCTGCATCCCTCTTTAGGCTCCCACCCAAGAGAAGATGAATACTGCTTTGCAAATAAAAGGATTATTTCATCAACCCTCCTCATCAAGAATAGATGGTTGAAACTAATATTGTGCAATGAAGCCAAAACCTTAGCACTGTTATCAAGGCCCATTGAGCAAAAGTGCTTAAAGTCATAAATCTGTGTGAGGTGTTGAACTTCTGGTTTTGGAGTATATGCTTCTGAAATCAACTCAGATAAAATCGAAAGAGTAAAAGCATTGTTACGCGCCAACTTCTTAGAGAAAGTACTGAACATTTGATCAATGTGATCATGAGTGTGGCCAACCAGAAGGAAATTTACCTAACCTTCTGAAATACCTGTTTTTCAACAAGCATGCTTAAATATCCAAAGACTGTAGAATTTTTATTCTCTCTTGCAGTATTATCAAGTTGCAAATATAGAGTTGGTGGCAAAAGACCCTTCCATGATTGCAAAACATGATGAATGACAGTAACTGTAAGGTTTGGATCATTATGCACATTCGGATATGTGAAGAAAACCTTGGACATTACAATTCCATTGTATACCAAAGCACCAACCAAATGCATTTGCACAAGGACGTCACCTCCAATGTCCTTAGGGATGCAATAAAAATGTGGCAAACAAGTTTCTTTTTTATATCGATCAACAAACACATATAACGCTCCGGATTTCTGAGTGCTTTACTTCGATGATGAATTGCTTTCTTTCTCTCTAAAGCTTGACTCTCACGATGGTTGTTAAGAAGGTTTTTAAAATTATTCTTTTCCTGTGGTGTTGTAGCCCCTTTTGCCATGTTTTTCAAAGTGGCGCAAACTGAACATTCACCCATTCTAACTTTACGAGGAATAGACACATTGTTAGACTCTTCCTTCCATAATCGAGTAAAGTGACGATACAACACATACTTCTCATTTCTATTTTCCATGTCTTCTCTATATATTTGAAATACCTCTCGACGAGTAAAGTTATCTAACAAGTGCAACCTTCCAGTTGTAGGCATAACCTCACAATGCAAGCTAAAATAGTTCATCATCGAATTCATTGCATGACGTCCAACAGATCCTCTGGTCCCAACATGGAACGTATCCAAAATGAGATCCCCATTCAAAAGCCCTTGTTGAACCCTATGTATTCTAAAATTTCCCACACCCATTGCAATTTAAATGCAGCCCTACAACATCGCATCCCTTGACTAAAGAAATATTCAAAAGCAACATGTGTTACTGACATGTTATCCTCAATTATTTGCATGCGAGAAACAAGGTATATATCCTGCCTTTCACTATTTAAATGGAGGAATTTTTCTCTTAGGTGCTTTAGTTTCTTCATTCCTAAATTGTACAAACATTTCAAACCACAACAATGCTTCACAATATCCAATGCAATCTATATATCTGAAGTAAGCAATTTAAATCTCTTTTGACTTACTTCACGAGGCCTTCTTTTAAATCGTAGATTGAGCTTGCTTTGCTTTTCCGTTGCTCCACATGCACTTGAGTCAGAAGGGAGATCAATGGTTGGATCAGATGGGAGATCAAGAGGTGCATTTGGTTGAGCAGCATGGCATTGTGAATTGGATAACTTAAATGACTCAACGGAAAACATAGAATTATCAGCACGTTCTAAACCATAGGGATCATCAATTCTGTGGAAAGGGTCAACTGAGAACAATGAATCCGAAACTGTATAAATATGAGCAGAGGAAGCTGATGCCCAAGCATCCACTGAAAACATTGAGCTCATCTTCACTGAGTTCACAGAAGACTGAAGATGAATGACCTTTTTAAATAAGTAGAAATCCGAGATCAAGTGAAGATGTCACATCAAATGTCACATCAAGAAGATATGAAATCAAAAGTTCATTAAAGTACATTAAATAACATTAAACATCAAATTACATCAAATCACTTAATTACTCAAATATACACTAATAAGGGAACCAAAGATTTGGTTCACTTTTGAAAGATGAGATACACAGTTTATTTCTAACTAGATATGAGTCATTGAGTCTTAGCATTGTGAGTGAATCAAAATATATCCAAGTTGAGTTCCAATTGGATTAGATATTAAAATTGTTTGGAGTAGTGCCATTGAAGACTATACAAGAAGAAATTTTACCTTTGGTTAAGATTTCAAGGATTAGGTTTTATTGTGGTCTTGGCTAGATCTCAAAGAGGTAGATGAAAGTATATTAAAAAAGAATTATGTGTAAAAGAGGTACACGGAAATGTATATGTAAGAAGTATATGGAAAAGTATATGTAAGAATTATATGTAAGAATTAAGTATATGCTTGTTACAAAAGATTTTCAAATGAATTTTGAATCTACGATTTTTCTGAACGTTGGATGCAAAGGCAATGAGTGACGTTTGAAATTACCAAGCTATTTTGTTGAAATTACCAACATATTTTGTCGAAATTACCCCAGAGCTCTTTACTTGAACGTTTATTCATACATTGATTTTCCATTTCAACAATGTGTTACAAGATAAATGTGAATATGAACTAAAGTGAAAAAGATAACACTATAAAGATGTCATTAATCTCCCATATTCAACACAACTTAGACTTGATTTTTTACCAAGCAAGAGATTCTAAGAAACAATTTATACATGAGATTAGACATCCTCGTGTACATACCATACTCTTGCCATTGAAGTGTAATTTCCATGCAAATGTATATAAATAGTTGCAAGGTTCTATGAATATTTCATTAAAGTGGAGGTGAAACAGCCTATTTGTGTGAGTGGTATTTCCTGGTTAGATAAGTTGACAGATATAGTTAGCAACTCGACTCATTCAGTTAGATCTAGTTAGTCTCTGGTTCAAGTTACCCAATTGCCTATAAATAGCAGAGGAGGAGATCATTCTCATTTTCAAAATCCACGAGCAAGAGAGAGCAACAGAGCACATACAGCCATGGAGCACAGAGCTCAGCATACCAGCAAGGCAACTCTGAATGAGAAGAAGAATGTTGGCAAGAGTACAAAGAGGTAGACAAAATCATACCAAAAAAAAAGATTCCTAAAAGATTCCTTTTGTATGTTTGTGTAAATAGTCTTCTTTCTAGGTTTTTATTTTTCTTAGCTCCTAAAATATAGATCCAATGAGGGTACAGCTCGATGCCTGGCATCGACTTGCACCCTCAAGTTGATGCTAGGCATCGACTTTTAGGTGCAAGTCGATGCCAGGCATTGACTTTTAGGTGCAAGTCGATGCCATGCATCGACTTGAGGGTCCAAGTTGATGCCAGGCATCGACTTGAGGGTGTAAGTCGATGCCTCGCATCGAGTTGTACCCTCAAGTCGATGCATGGCATCGACTTGCACCTAAAAGTCAATGCCTGGCATCGACTTGCACCTAAAAGTCGATGCCTGGCATCGAGTTTCACCGTCAAGTCGATGCCTAGCATCGACTTGCACCTAAAAGTCGATGCCTGGCATCGACTTGCACCTAAAAGTCGATGTCTGGCATCGACTTGCCTGGCATCGAATTTGGCCTGAAAGTCGATGCCAAGCATCGACTTTAGGGTGCAAGGTCGATGCCAGGCATCGACTTTTAGGTTCAAGTCGATGCCTGGCATCGACTTGGACCTTTGAAAAACACAATAACGTATGAGCTGATATTTCCAAGCGCCTTCAGGGATGCGGAGTCCAAGAGTGAGAGGCCCTTCAAGAAGGTGAGAGTGACCATGAGCTCTGGTGATCAGCAACGTGACAAAGGCATTGGTCACCAAGCAAAACCAAAGAAAATTATTGCATCCTTAGCCTCTGAGAAGGCCAGCAACCCGGTTGGAATATCCTCTGGTGGAGAGAGTAGCATCAAAATTCCTGAGGATGATACAACTATGAAGGATAGGTCGAGGGACGCAAAGGTCTTAAGGATAGATCGTCCACTGCGAGACATGACAAATCTAGAGTGGTGCCTTCAGTATATTGAAGAAAAGAATGCAGTCCTTCTTGTGTTCGCAAGGGCATATGGGAGAGGAAAGATCACGACAACACAGGGTTTTCAGTATGGCCTTGTGTACAAACTGGATTATGAAGATGAGGATTCTCACAACCTCCTTTTCTTAGTAGAGACATCGAAAGGTTTATGAAATGTTATATGCAAGATGGATTTCTTGTGCCCAGAGTGTTGTGTTCCAGATGGGCTTGTTGAGATATGCAGGGACTCAGTGAATCTTATCAAGGACTTGATGCCATGGATCCAGGGCAACATCATGCCAACACAACAGAAGATGACAACCCCTATAAAGGCAAGGGGTAAGCAGAGCGTGCATAAAAAGTTCCAAAAGAAAAAGAAGAGAATTGCAGAAGAGGAGTCTTCTGACTCAAGCTCTAGCTCTAAGGATATAATAGTTGCACCTGGTGGAGAGCTTGCCTTGGGTGTTCTTGGTACTGAGCAGAACAAGATGCGGGAGGACATAGCTAGAAGAAAAGTTATGAAGAAGGGGTAGTTGTTCCACCTGCCAATCAATATCATCCATAGGCCACCAATAGATCCAGTCATAGGGAGGAGGCCCCTTGAGATCAGGGAGCCACACAATTTGCACGTGCAAAATCTTAAGAAGAAAATGAAAATAAATCCTCATGCTACTGTTGTGCCATTCCTTGTCATGGTGGATCCGAATGAGTGCAGCTCTGTGGAGGAGTTCAATGAGGGTTTGTTTGAGGATTATACTTATTATGTGATTGGAGGTTCACACTGCAGAGGCCCGTAGACAGCTAGTGAAGGAGCACCCTACCACATTCTTCTTTAGGTATGCAGAGTGCAAGATATATGCTGGTCTTACAACTGAGGAAGCGAAGCTTCTTGCTTGGAATCACAACAATGACAATGACTACAGGCAAAAGATGTCCTCCATAGAGATAATTCGGTTCTTCCACCATGAATATGAAGATTGTCTCGTGAAGGAAGCTGGAAGAATACATCCCAATCTACGAAAGCAATGCCTTATTGAGGTTGGAATTGCACTGGATGAGAATAGAAAGTCCGATGCTTTGAGGAAATATGATCCATGGTTTCAACTGGCATTCAGATCAGGTGAGATCTGGGATCTGCAGGATAAAATTTTCACAATGTGGGAGAACAAGGAGGTCAAGGGCCAGAAGCAACGGAAGTCGAGGCCAGACCCACAGGTTGATCTGAAGGGAAAGGGAAGGAAAGTTGACCTCTCAATTGAAGAGGCTCCTCAGGACATGAAGCTGACACCATGGAGGGCCCTTCAAGGAATCAAGGATGATACATTGATTATATCAACTTTGTCAAGGGTAATCTCCAAGGAGTTAAGCCTGGAGGAGATGGTGACTGAGCTCAATAAGTATGTATGTTATTCTCAGATACTTTTTCCCTCCTCCCATGTTTCTGGTCTAACCTAGTCTCTTTTTGATTTCTCTGACTGTAGTCATAAAGTATACATGAAGATTCAGGAGGTGATGATGAAGAGGCTGGGTTGCTTTTCTTGGATAGAGGTCCAAGCAGACTATCCAACCACATCATCCTACAAAGCTTTATCAGAATATTTTATCTTGTTTCGTGATTGGGTAGGTTCTCTTTCTAAGGTTATGCCTGGTTTGCCATTAGGTTAGATGCCTTGATTCACCTAACCAATTTGATGCCAGGCTTTTAGTAGGAATTTGATGCCTGGCATCGACTTACTGCTAAATTCGATGCCTAGCATCGACCTGCTGCCAAAAGTCGATGCCTGGCATCGATCTCCTAGCATAAGTCGATGCCTGGCATCGACTTGGGGGCATAAGTCGATGCCTGGCATCGACCTCGTGGCATAAGTCGATGCCAGGCATCGACTTATGTCCCAAAGTCGATGCCAGGCATCGACTTTCAGTAGAAAGTCGATGCCTGGCATCTACCCACACACGAAATCGATGCCATGCATCGATTTCTTATGTTTTGTTTGCTGTATTGAAGAGCTCATTTAATTGTCTTTCCACTTTTTTCTGCAGAAACCAAAGAAAAGTAAGTCTGTAGAGCTACTAGATGATTGCCCCCCTGCATTCCTAGCTCACATTCAAAGAGCAAGGCATGAGAAATCTAGACTGAAAGCCAAGGAGATGGATTTTGATGATGAACCTGATTTGAAATGTTTCTCCAATCCCGTAGACCCCCTTAGGCCTGTATATTACAATGTATTCTGTAGTGATGTAAATAACATTTGTTCTGTTGTGCCTAGAAAGCATTTCTCCCTTCTCATAGCAGACATACCCTATGGATTTAGGATGTTGGGATCAGTTAATGATGATGAACCCTTCAAACACCCTCAGATTCGGAAGATGGTCACTGATTTTGCAGAGTTTACTATGTCTCCTCTTTGGAGGATAGTAATTTTCCATAGCAGAGACCAGTCTTTCTCTGTTTCAACTGCTCTGAAGGCAAGATGTCATGCTGTGGAGTGCCTCACGTTGTAAGTAATCTTCTTTCTATCTCCATGGCTTTAATGATGCTCTCTGTGACTCATAGTTCTTGTTGGCAGGGTGAAGACAAACGTCAATCACACTCCTTTGCATAGGTTTGTGAGCTCCACTGAATGCATTACAGTTAGCTATTATGATGAAGTAAGCAAAAGGAGAGTCAGGGAGCATTGCAATGAGAATGGGATCTTAAATGTGCTCATGTTCCCAGCCGTTACCAAGAAACTTCGTCATGTAGCTGGGGACATGACATTGGTTAACCCCTATCAGAAGCCACAAAAGCTCATAATGAGATTTCTTCAACTATTCTCCAATGATGATGACTGGGTCCTAGACCTTTTTTCGGGCACAGGTAATTTCAATTTTAACAATTTTCATTAGTCATCATGTTGACTGAGGCCTCTAAGTGGTTTTCTACTGTTTTAGGGACGACTCTAGCTTGCTCCTTAAAGATGTTCAGGCACTACATAGCTGTGGAGAAGGATGATGCTCAAGTGAGCTTCATTAGAATGAGAATCAATGGGCTGAATGAATGCCCAGATGAAGACCAAGAGGTTGGAAGGAAGCACATTGCAGACACGGAGAGATTCCAACCGGCTTCAAGGGAGCCTGTTCCCCCACTTGCAGATGATCCGGGGGACATGGCTGACCTTGAAGAGCCAATCTTGGAGCAAGAGAGGCAGGATATGTGTTCTAATGTTCCAGAGGATCCCATTATGCTTGAGCCTGAGGAAAGCTATGATCAGCTTCTATTGTAGATTCATATTACTCTTGTATTAAAACACATGAAATGTAAAACATCATTTTAATAGAAATATAATGTCGAGTTTTGCTTCCACTTTGTGTTCAACTTGATTTATCTTGGCATTTCTCTGATCATGTGTGAATGTTTCTTAGTATAATTTTGTTGATTATAATCTTCTCTTGGGAATGCTTTTGTGAAATGTATTTCATATTCTGTGAATATGGCCCAGCATTCAATGAGGATCTAAACTATACAAAGGGGATGATCTTAATTGCCTTGTTAAAATGTTCCGATTTTTGCAACACATGTACTCTAATTTTCGAGTAGCTTTTAATCAGCTATAATCTCTGCTTGTTGAGGTTATAGATGTAATGAAGGAGCTTCCCGAACTCTTACTTGTACCTTCAACTCTAATCTCTTGTCAAAGATCATGATGTGGGATTCTTGATCATGCTGAACAACTAGTTTTCATGGCAACAAGTATTTTATTATATCTATCTTGACTACTTGGGATATGAGATCAAGCTTCTAGTGACAATATTTACAAGCAAGAACAAGTGATGCTTTCTAGATATTGTAAAATGCCCACTTTATTGCTTGATATCATGGTCTTTAGGTAAAAAGGAATAGAGAACATGTCTTTGTTCTCCTTTGTTGTTACTGAGTGTTGGTAGGAGAGAGGAGAAATAGGTTGATTGTGGAAACAACTAGATCAATGCTTAATGAAAAAAGGTTACCTAATTATTTGTGGGTAGAAACTCTACTGCCACTTATCTTATTAGCATGGCATGGTAGAAGGCCATCACTTGATAATCTTTCGATGTGTAGCTTATGTGCATGTTCCATATCAAATCAGAGGTAAGCTAGACCCTAAGGTAGAAAAATGCATCTTCATAGGGTATGATTTAAATAAAAAAGAATACAAGTTTTATAATCCATCCGGATATATTCGTGTTTACTTCATTCTTGGATATAATTTGATCCCACATGAATTCCTCTTGAGGGAGAGGTGGGCATTGTATATTCTTTGAAGGCATATACTTATGCTGATGCTTGATCTATATAGTTGACGATAGAACATCTAGGCGACATTGTTTTCACTATCGTAAGTCCTTATGGAGAAGATCCTCCCTTTTCACATTCTTGTAGATGATTCTTCTTTAATGAAATAAAGTGAGAATTTCCTCTCTCTTTCTCTCTCTCTCTCTCTCTCTCTATATATATATATATATATATATATATATATGTATGTGTATATATAAAATGTGTGCGTGGGCGCGCGTATTAGAGAGAGTGAGATGTGTGCATACCTTCATCTATAAAGACACACAGGTACATACTTGCATATAACACATCATAAACAAAATGAAGAACTGCAAACCTCAACCAGTAAGCAGAAAAGAAAGAAATGTGTTAGGCGAATGAATAAGATCCATCATTCCGTTGTGCTTGCAATCTGCATATTTCCAAATATTGTCCGTCATCATTTATATACCATTTATTGATGACAGAAGCGGAATAAAGGAACGTATTTTCTGAAAAAGTTGTGATATTGTTCGAGACTGAGTATGCGATGGAGAATATAAGTGAGATTGCAGCATGATTGGAGGTAGGTTGTGTATTATGAAAGTGCAGAAGCCCATAAGCTTTCTGCAGGAAACCTACGTTCATACTTTTGTGCTTTGGAAAGAAGAATTGTATTTTGCGAAATCATTCAGTAAATAAATTTTGTTTTTTTTTAAGAGTACAATGAATTGGAAATACACACACCTAACCTCGTAAGGTAGAGGCACCCATCATGAGAGATTCATCGACATGTCTAGTCAAGACTTGAACTGAGGACTTTCTCTCAAAGCTTCAAGGCATTAGCCAGTAGGTTATGTGGGCTCGGACATCAGTAAATAAAGCAAACTTATGGTTCTCAATGATAGAGAGAGCTAATCGTACCCTCACTTATCAGCTCTTAATTACAAATCATCTTATGTTTTCCGGTACCCTTTTTTTGTTTTAATTTCATGTTTAATTTGTAGCCGTTCTTATATTCTTATAAGCCTTGCTATTCAACACGTTGTGGTAACCATCAATACATCCTTACTTGTTTTTCATAGTGGAACTACATAATATGTGTAATAATGTGAATTAGTGGGTAGGTATGAGACATTGATGAAATTATTGGCGTCTTTCCTCTTTTCAACAATTATATGTGCTCAATAATTGGACATGATATTTCTCTCTTATTTAATATCATTAAAAGGAAGTAGCCAAAGTAGCCCCTCTTTTAGAAGAATGGAAACTCATTAATGGTCACTATTATTAAAAGCGACGCATTCTAAAAAGTTTAAGCAAACACCATTTTGAGGTAATATCATTTAAACAGGCAATGTGGATCTTTGTTTTAGCAAGAGTTCAAGCACATCATTTTCTTGGATATTTCTCAGCTTACTATTTAATCTATTGTACCATTGGAACATTTTGAGCCAACATTTTATTGACTTCAGTTTTGAGATTTAGTGGCCACTTTGTGTAGCAAAACAATTGAGCCTTTAATCATCGACCTCAAAAGATACCCACGCGCTCATAAAAACTTCATTAAATTAGTTCATGTACAAAATGGGGAATTCAAACTTGCCCATGCACTCGTAATATTTTCGTTAACTTAGTTTATGTCCAACGGTTAATAAAATTTTTTTTTTCTTTTTAAGGAAGTTCGGCGTTAGCCTACTCTCTCGGACTTGAATTAAATAAAGAAAAGTACAAGAGAAGGAGACTAGTGCCCACGGGACCTCCCAAATCCCACAAAGCAGGGGAAGCTTTTACAGAGCTTAGATGTCATTACAAAGAAGGTTAATTACCCTCTCATCACCCTCATGTGGGGCCCACTTGGGTTTAAGCTTGTTACTGATCAAAAGGACAACTTGATGATGCCTGAAGGGGGGGGGGATTTCTTATAGTTAACAATCCTTTTGCCAAGGAGGAACAACGATTTCTCAATTGACCACTCTTTGGAGGAGTCCCCGAAGTTGAAAGCACATCTTTCCCGCCAGATTTTCCATAGGACCTCCCCTCTGATGGCGTTCCAGAGAGTCGCGGAGCAGCCGATCGCTTCTGCCAGCAGGGCCTGCTGCCAACTGAGATGTTTTTGAAAACTAATTTTCTTTCCAACCGTCTGCCAGAGTCTGTTGGAGTTGGGGCACGTAAAGAAGATGTGTGAAACATTTGGATAGACCGGTAGCAACGGTTTGCACCAGGGAGGAATCCCAACGGTTAATAAAACTTCAAAAGATGTCAAAAGAATCTCATTAAATTATTTCATGTCCAAAGGATAGTCATTCATGTAGGTTGCATTTATTATACTGAATAGTTCATCTTTACTAAAGGGCGCTGAATGTCCATGTTTGTCATTTCATTTGCATTACGAATTTGATTTTGATGACGAGGATTTTTTTTTCTTTTGATAGAAAAATCTTCTGATCCAAGATTTCTTTTTCAAATATTGTTGTGATCAAGAGCGCTTTTGATCAAAAGAACATCTATTCATAGACCTCATCCAAAGTGTTTTCTGAATCAAATTCATATCAGTTGAAATCTTGTCAATCAAAATCGTATTTTGATCATTATGTTCTTGGTTGAGAAAGTCTTCCAGCAAAGTAGCTTTTGGTTGAATAAAGTATTTATGGTAATACTTTTGATTCAAAATTTCCAAACGATTTGAGGTTCCTCAAATATACTCGTGTCCCACCAAATAATATGTTTGAGAAATAGGAACTCTTTATATGATTTCGTAATTATTTGGAAAATTAAAAAAAAAACATGGCATAATGAATAATGTAACGTAGTAGTTCATAATGCAAAATTTCTCTACAGCTGAGAAAGAAAACGGAGATTGTAGGACGAACTAAAAAAAAAAAAAACTAAACAATGATTTTAAATGCTTAAATATGTTGTTTTGAAATCCAATGCCATCAATCAAAAGAATCTAACAATGGAACAGATTCTCGTGGGGGAGGTCAAGCTTTCCTATAGGGAGGTCTTTTGTCCAGTAATTTATTCGGGCCTTCTCTATTTTTTTATATTTTTTGCAAAGACGAGTTAATGAAAATAAGGAAATAACTACAAGGGAGTTCGAGAGAGTGCCATAGAAGATTTCAAACCTGTTTGTCCCCTTTTGTGGGGAGCCCATTTGTATTTCAACTTGTTGTTTTCTAAAGCAAACACGATGTGGTATCTAAAGGGGGCTGAATCCTTACAATCACGAATGTTTCTACCTAGACAGACTTCTCAATCGACCACTACTTGGGAGGCTTGCAAGAGTTGATTGCACGTCTTTACTTGTGAGTCTTCTAGAGCACCTCACTCTTCATGAAATTTTACATAGCAGAGGAGCATCTCGTAGCTTCCTGAGATAGAGCTTGCTTCTAGTTAACTTGATCAGGTAACAACACAATCTTTTTGTGGCGTTTTGAGATCACAATGCTTTTAGGACAGGAAATGAAAAGGTGAAACAGGTCTTTCAACTATAGGAATATTTATACCACATGGAGGGATTGTAAGCTTTACTTGTTTTCACATTTTTCTATATCTCCCAATGCAAAGTTTGCCACATGAGTACTAGCTTTTTTATTATTGATAAGAGGGTGCCATAGGTCCCTAAACTTGAACTCACACTGAACCTAAGCCTAGCTCAAGCATCAGCTCCTTGTTGAAAGGGTTGTGAAAGTCTATAGTTATATTGATTCGCATTATATCCACAAGATGATTTACATTATGCCATTGCAATCCTTGCACCTAGGAAAGTTCCTTGCCACATAGGAGCTAGATGTTTGAGTCTTTGAAAGCATTGATTCTCTCCCTTAAACGGCATAGTCAACTTGGCGACTCGGATCAATATCCTCAAATATGATCTAGGAACTTTTATCTTAGTTATAGAGGTGCTTCCATATAAAAAAATGTCTGTTCTAAAGTCTCTTATCTCTCTGGAGATTCTCATCTTCCATTCTTGTGATACCAACATCAGAAACCAAATACTATCTAGTTGTATGATATCACTTGCCGACTTCCACTCATTACCAATAGAAAAGAGGGGATTTGTCTTGCCTCATGCGTTCCACAGAGAGAAAAGAAAGATCTCCACATTTAGGAGTGACTTGCAACAACAAGAACAATATAGTGAATAGGTTAACCTTTTTCCAACGAAGGCTCCTAATGAAAAAAGGGTTTCACACTTTCTTAAAATAAGACTGGCCTATCATTCCCTATTGCTTCAATCATCCATTTTTCCACCACCTTTTTGCTCATTGCCTCCACATCCAATCCACGCAAACCACCCATTTCCTATGGTCAAGAGCCAATTTCCCACTTAAATCTTGGAACAGCTCTGTGATTGTGATCCCCCATCCAAAAGAAGTTTCTATAGTTTATTCTCAACTCAAGCATTTCCTTATTTCTCGCTCTCCAACATGCCAAGAAGTAAAAAATTGAAGTGATAAACATGACAACCATTGTTTTTCCTTCCAAGTGGAGCTACATACCCTTCTAGTAATTAATATTGTTATTAACTCTAGCAAGCACCCAATCCGAACTCTAACCCATCAAAACTCGAAAGCCTGATGGCATACCCAAAAAATAAATGATTTGGCCATAATGAAGCTCATGGCACCCCGTAGTCCTAAGAAAATTCAAATTCGGACCAAGAAGGCATCTAAAAGTAGTTTTAAAGTGGTTGATTTGTAAGTTGGAAGCCTCCCAAAAATGCTTCAGGCAAATCTAGAAGCAAGAAACACAACTTGTATGGTTTTGAAGAAACCTGTTGATTTCATTGATAAAGAGTCTCAGAACCATTAGATTTTATCTTTGGGTGAGAGAGGTTCATTTCATATGGCCTGAGAGAGACAGAGAGAGAGAGAGAAAGAAAGATCCTAAATATGCCCTAAGGGTACTTGATTATTGACAAGGAAGCTCATCCCATCCACCACAATAGCTAAAAGCAGTGATGCAAGTAGGAACCCTTGCCTAATAGATTTCTTAAGGTACAAAGTAGGGAAGAGCTACGAATTTCTGTTAATTCAAGCCAAAATATTCCCCAAAAGCATGGAAAGTATCTTTATAAACGTTAGCCCATAGTGAAGGTCCATGAGGAATTGAAGGATAAAGTCCCACTGAACTCTACCATATACCTTGTCAAAATTAATCTTGAGGAAGAGAAGGTCTTCAGAAGACTACTTTGCATAATCAATACTGTCCCAAATATCAATGATGGCTTCAAGGGTAGATGTACCTTTGATGAAGCCATTGTGGTCTTCTTTGATCCACAAATGGAGATGGTCTACTAAGCACTTCGGAATAATCTTTGCAAAACCTTGTAACCATCATGAGAATTTTGAAATGCTACCAATTTTCAATTATTATTGTTAGTTTCTTTTGGATGATTTTGATAACACATTCATCCACGCAATTTGGTAATGCATTGAAGCAAGTCAACTATTGTCATAACAACAAAGAGGGATCACTAAGACCCCTTTGAAGGATTTGAAGAACTCATTAGTGAAGCCATGAAGTGCTGGGTTCTTTCCATTGGGGAAGGCATTGATTGCTTCAATGATATCTTTTCTAGAGAAGGGAACTTTGAGAAAATACCAAATATCAAGCACTTTTGTTTGGATTTGAATCGTTTGATGATGGCTTTGCACTCTTGCCTGAGAGAAGAAAGAGGACTAGAAAACTTAATAGCTGCTTGAAATGGTTGAATAATCCTTCTTTAAATTCATCAATAAGATCCGTTCTTTGTTAGTTGAGAACTAAAACCCGAAAGGGAAATAGAGAGAAGAACCATTCAGGGTTCTTCTCATTTGCTCAAGGTTTGATCCCATCCAAAAATACGTGCAGAGGTAGGGCTTAGTAAAACGTTTCCAAAATCAATGAGTGTTGAAACAAAGGAAAAAAGCATGGTTTGAGCAAGGATAAACTATAAATGTGCACGTTCTTGGTTCTATTTTATGATCCAAAGCCAAAAAGTTCGGGAATAGCTATGTAAAAAGGGTTTCAAGAGTTGGATATTAAATTGCTTCATAGTGTAAGTAAGAAAAAGACGGAGTTTGTAGCACCCCAACAATATTTTCCAAGTCTGAACTCATGGAATCCATTAATTTTTTTTCGAAAGGGAAGATTCTTGACATTGAAAATATCACCAATGTTTTTTCAAAGCCTTCAAACACCCCTTGTTGAATATCTCAACTTGGTCTAGCAAGTTTCTATGAGCTTTGGTATGCTATTAGGGTGTCTCCACAAATGGATAAGTTAATTGATGAGTACAAGCTCACTACCATGCTCTAGATAGGGAAGAAAAAAATTAGAAAAGCCCTTTCTAGGAATAAACTGTATCATCTCCAGAATACGATCCATAAAACGAGTAATGCCTACATAAAATGCAAGTATATCCTTGAAACCATTATCAATAACTAGAAAGGATTGGATCCAACTAAGTATTCTAGAGAGGCCCTTGTGTTCTTCAAGATTGCTATCAATAAAACTTATGACACATTAGAAATGGGAGCCATCTTTTAATACATTATTAATTTGGGTTTGGTAAGAAGATAATTGGCATGTTCTAAATGATCTTTCCCACATCCTAAGCCTACATAAACATCAAGGGTAAGATTTCCTCTTCACTCAAATTGAAGATATTACTAAGACAAGGCTACCTCTTTTCCCCACTTTATGTTTGCCATTTCAAATGAAGGTTTGTGTTGGTCACTGATCGGGTTTACACTGGGCTTCCTAAAGGTATTTATCTTAACTTTGACCCCAATCCACATGTATTTAGGAAATTCCCATATGCCACTAATGTGTTCCTTCTCAATAAGCAATGAATAACATTTCACTATCTATCTATTCATCCATCTACATATCTAATTACCTATCTATTTACCAATGTCCTATATATCTAGCTATCTATCTATCCATATATCCATCCATCTGTTGGTACATTTGGCAAGCCTTGATGCTTGACCAAATATCAAAGGCCTACTTCACATCTTAAGTATGACTATTCATAAGTCACACATGAACACCTCTTGTAAATTTATTGAGTTTAACTCAAGATAAATGTCAAAGGAAAAGCTTGAGAGAATCTCGTAGCATTACAAGTTGTAAGTCACAAGAATGAAATCAATTAGAATCATAAAAGGTAAGATCACTTTTAGGTGGCAGATTTAAAATTCAAATTAAGAACACACCCATAAAAGACTTTGATTTCTAGTCGCGGGCAGTAGAGCAAGAAGAAAGACACATTGAGCATCACGCTTGTGGGTACACTAAGCCCACACATGCATGAGTAAGCCTACATGATCTCGTTTGTATCATTCATTCATAATGTTACTCATTTGATTCATATTATGCAAGTTATCCCATGTCTACTATCGTCTGCTGCTAAGTTCTCATTTCGGTGAATTTGTTTTGAGGTGTTCTCTATACATACTTATCCAATCAATGTGATTCAACTTGGCATATGTACCTAAAACCTTCTAGTTTCAGGCTATCAAGTTTCATTTTATTTAGTTTTGTACTTTGTGAGATAAGGTCTCTCCAAGCTACCTATGTCTACTTACTGGAATCCTTCTAAAAACTCGGGATTACACCCCTAGCTTCTTAATGTGATTTCTCAGCATACACTCATCCTAAATAATTGAAATAAATTCCTATATAAAGCTTAGGACTTCAATTAGATATTTTTAAAAGCTCTTGGGTCAATTGTAATCAGTGAGTGAGCACTGAGTGAAATACTGAGCAGGTGCAAGTCCTAAAATAGCAAGATTTTGCAACTCTTCAATCTTGGAAGTAGTCTGTTTTGACATAATTATTTGAAGGTGATGCTCCAAAGTACATTATGGTTCCAAATGCATATTTGGGGAGCTTAAGGTGTCTACTAAGGTCTGAAGCTACATTGGCAGGTGTAGAGCAAGATTTGTGTAGCACCACCTCATTTCTGGAGTGTATCCAACCGTCTTCTCATAGTGGTATCAGAGCTATAATCAACTCAATAGGGGACATAAATTCCCATCATCAATTGAGAAATTGGATCGAGCTAATTATTCTCCTTGGTCTATTAGAATGGAAGCATATCTACAAGGTAGAAATCTATATGGTTACATATCTGAAGATGAGTCCATGCCAATACTCAGAAGCAAAGAGCAACCCACTCAAGAAGAACACGAAAGGTTATCAACATGGTGCTCAAAGGATGCCTTGGCCAGGTCATATCTTCTCAACTCAGTTTTTGATTTCTTGCTTCCACACATTAGGAACTATAAAACATCACAAGAAACCTAGAATGCACTTGAAGCATTCTTCTCTTCGAGCACTAGAGCAAGAAAGAACCAACTATGGATGGAATTCACAACTCTCAAAAAGATGCCCAAACAGAATGTGACTGATTATATCACAAAAGTGAAGGACTTAGTTGATCAACTTGGAAGCATTGGAGAAGTCATTGATGAGGAGCAAATTGTGAGAGAAGTGATCAATGGAATCAAGGCAGATGACAAATGGGAAGCATTCACCACTTCAAGGGATCTATACATGGACATGTAGGTACCTGACTTCAATACTCTAATGGGACAACTATTCACTCATGAAGCCAAGATTGTGAAGAACAATGGCAACTCAAAAGGTAATCAATCCTATACCCTATACACTGATAAGAACAAGAGTAAGGATAGTAAAGATAAAGGAAAGAAATTTGATGATGAAGCTAGTACCTCCCAAGCTAACTTTGTAGGAAGAGGTAGAGGTACAAGTGGAAGAGGCAGAGGAGGTAGAAAAGGTAGGGGGAGATTCCAAAGCACCTCTCCATGTGCCATATGTGGATTGACTAACCACACAAGTGAGAATTGTTTTAGGAACCCTAGAAATCAAAGAGGAAGAGGCTTCAATAGAGGAAGCTATGGAAGAGGAAGATCAAACAATTTCAACAACTACAACAACTACAATAACCAAGGAGGCTATAGAGGAAGAAGAGACTACAGCAATTACACTGAAGAGTAGGCACAAGAAGACTCACTTTTGTTGATGAACATGACCACCAAGCAAGGTAAAACAGATGAGCATGTGTTCTATATAGATTCTAGTTGTTCAAATCATGTAGCAGGAAATGTGGCATTGCTATCTAACTTGGAGGATCCAAGGAACAAGCATGAGGTACAAACAAGAGATGACACAAGGCACTCACTCAGTTGAAAAGATTGGGAATTTAAAGACCTCAGATGGAAATATGAATCTACTCAGTACTGTACGTACCTACCATAACCAAGAATTTGATAAGTGTTGGAAAAATTGTATAAAAAGGTTTGCAGGTAAGGTTTACAAGAAATGGAGCATTTGCTAAAGATCCTCAACAAGGGTTCAACAGGATAGCGAAAGGAGAAAAGACATGTAGACTCATTAAATCTGAGCTACAAGATACTAGAAATATAGCACTTTTCAATTGTGGAGGACAAACCCTATCAGAATTAGAAATGTGGCACAAAAAATTAGCTCACATAGGAGAAAGAAGTTTAAAGAAAATATGCAGGGATCAAAGTGTGCTTGGGTTGCCAAACATATCCAAGCAACATACGATATATAAATGCAGTGCATGTCAATTTGAGAGGTCTCATGGACAACCATTTATGAAGGAAGGTTATATTCATGGTGATCTATTGGACCTAGTCCACACAAATGTTTGGGGACCTAGCAAAGACCCTTTGATTTCAGGATCCAGGTACTATGTATCATTCATTGATGATTGTAGCAAATGGAATATACTTTATTTTATGAAGCACAAGGATGAAGTGTTCAATTGTTTCAAAAAATATCTTGCTCTTGTTAAAAATCAAACAAGGAAAACATTGAAAAGGCTAAGATCAGATGGAGGGGGAGAATACTTCTCCCATGAGTTTGATGCATATCTCCAAGATAGAGGTATCAAAAGAGAAATTATTACCTGGTATACTCTAGAAAGAAATGGAGTAGCAGAAAGGAGGAATAGGACCATTGTCGAGGTAGCAAGGTCCATGATTAATGAGAAAAAGTTGCGCAACTACCTATGTAAAGAGACTATGTCTACAACCACTCATCTCATCAACAGACTCCCATCTAAAGCATTGGATGGGATGACACCATATGAAGCTTGGAATGGAAGAAGGCCTAGCCTAGATCATTGTAGGATCTTTGGGTGCATAGCTTATGCACATGTTCCATCACAAATCAGAGGTAAAATGGATCCTTAGGCAAAGAAATGTGTGTTCATAGGATATGATCTTAATAAAAAAGGGTACAGGTTGACTAATCCAAGTACTAAAGGCTTTATTGTTAGTAGAGATGTTGTCTTTGATGAAAACAACTCATGGTTTGAAGATGATTGCAGAAAATTCAAGCTACCTTATGACCTAGAGGAAGACTTTCCTACAATTGAAAAGGCAAATGATCAACAACATGAAGATTCAAGTGACTCTGATGATGATCAGAAGACACCAAGAAGGAACTTCAAGGTATGGAGCAACAAAGGTAAAGAGAAGATGCATGACTTGAGGGATATTGCAGAATCCTCTCAACAAACAATAAGGAGATCAACTAGGGAAAAGAAGAAGCCAGAAAGGTATGGATGTGACACCTCTCTAGTCACTAAACACTCAATCTTTATTGCTCAGGATATCAACTCAGAGGAGCCATCAACCTTTGAAGAAGCAAATAAGAAATCAGAATGGAAGGAAGCAATTGAGGAAGAGACACAAGCACTTCAAGAGAATCAGACTTGAGACCTAGTTCCCAAGAACCAATCCATGAAGATCATTGGATCTAGATGGATTTATAAGGTAAAAAAGAATTCTGATGGATCAATAAATAGGTACAAAGCAAGACTTGTGGCTAAAGGGTTTGCTCAGACCCAAGGGATTGATTATAAGGAGACCTTCTCTCCTATGGCAAAGATGGCAACAATCAGAGTTCTCATAAGTATAGCTACTTCAAGGAATTGGAACATTTATCATTTGGATGTAAAAAAATGCATTCTTAAATGCTTGGATTTCAGAGGAGGTGTACATGGCACAACCTCCTAGATTTGTTGATAGTTTACATCCTGAGTATGTGTGCAAACTCAGGAAAGCTATCTATGGTCTCATGCAAGATCCTAGATTTTGGAACCATAGATTGGTTACATTCTTGCAGGACAAAGGATTCAAGATGAGCAAGGTTGATTCTTCACACTTCATTAAGAGGTATAACTCTAAAGTTATATATTGTGTGTATGTAGATGATATTATTCTTACAAGTAATGATGCAGATGGAATCAGGAAGATCAAAGCCCAAATGAAGGAAGAATTCAAGATAAGTGACCTTGGATTGATCACTTATTTTCTTGGATTAGAAGTTGTGTATAGAGATAAAGGGATCTTCCTTACTCAAAGGAAGTATGTTAAAGATATGATTGCAAAGTTCAAGATGCAGGATGCTAAGGTTGTAGGTACTCCTATGGAGGTCAATCACAAGTTAAGTGCTCATGAAGGAGAACCTATTGAAGAAATTACAAGCTATCAAAGTCTGGTTGGAAGCTTGAATTATGCAACCCTAACTAGGGTTGATACCTGCTATGGAGTAAGTGTGCTTAGCCAATTTATGCACACTCCTAGGAAACCTCACATGAATGCAACCAAAAGAATTTTGAAGTACCTAAAGGGAACAATTAATAAAGGCCTATAGTATCCTTACACATCGGCTTTACACGGATGCAGATTGGGCAGGATTAAAAGATGATAGAAGAAGTACATATAGATATCTATCTTTTGCAGGTACAAAGCTCATTTCTTGGTCTTCCAAGAAACAACCTACAGTAGCATTCTCTTGAACTGAAGCTGAATACAAAGGATTGACAAATGCAACTCAAGAAGCAATGTGGATCAAGACCCTATATATAGATTTAGGGTTAGATTTTGGCACTCCATGTATATTTGGAGACAACATGAGTTCTTTCCATTTAGCTGCTAATCCTATCTTTCATGCCAGGACTAAGCATATAGAAGTCCATTATCACTTTGTTAGAAAAAAAATTGCAAGCAAAGAGATACAATTGTCTTATATATCTACACAGATGCAATGTACAGACATGATGACCAAACCACTTGATGGAAGCAAACTCAAGAGGTTCAAATCAATGATTGGAATACATGAGATACCTATGGAATGAAGACTCAAGAATCTTACGCTTGAGGGGTGAGCTGTTGGTACATTTGGCAAGCCTTGATGCTTGACCAAATATCAAAGGCCTACTTCACATCTTAAGTATGACTATCCATAAGACACACATGAACACCTCTTGTAAATTTCTTGAGTTTAAGTCAAGATAAATGTAAAAGGAAAAGCTTGAGAGAATCTCATAGCATTATGAGTTTTAAGTCACAGAAACTAAGTGGTTTGGATCAAATCAATTAGAATCCTAAAAGGTAGGATCACATTTAGGTGGTAGATTCAAAATTCAAATTAAGAACACATCTATAAAAGACTCTGATTTTTAGTCGTGGGCAATAGAGCAAGAAGAAGGACACATTGAGCTTTCAAGCTTGTGGGTACACTAAGCCCACACATGTATGTGTAGGCCTATAGCATCTCCTTTGTATCATACTGCAAGGAATTGAACTCACAACCTCTTGGTTAGGAATGTGATGGGCTAACCACTTGCCCCAAAAGCCATGGTTGAGGATTACTTCCTAATCCTCTCTCTTAGGGTGTAGTTCAACCATCTCCTACCAGGATTATGTTACATTCTTCCCCCCTTGGTCGATCATTGTCCTCAATGATCTACTCTTGTATCCCTCTAGCCTCGGTGATCAGTCCCTTGAACTCCCTAGGTGCCCTTGAATTGATGTGCCTCAACCTTGCACAGTTTCTTGAACCTTGTTCGCAACCTTGGTCTCTTGAACCCTTGCTCTCAACCTTGGTGTCTTGAACCTTCTTGTTCGCAACCTTGGTGTCTCGAGCCCTTGTTCTCAACCTCAGTCTTGAACCTTGTTCTCACCCATGCTTGGTATCTTGAACACTCAATCAAGTGCCACCCAAGGATTTCCAAGGAATTCACACTTCCAAGTTAGCTCATTGGAAAGCTCGTTCCGAGAGCTTTCCAACGGTATATTACACGCCTCAATCCGACCTACGGATTGAGAGATACACCCCAATCATTGTAAGGTCCATCCTTGAAACCGACGCGCGCGCCTTCCACAATTCCTACCCTT